>JAVDBV010024391.1:0-15013 GCA_032619315.1 Piper longum
ATTAAATTAGAAATCTGTTTATTTATTGAAATAAAAAGTATTTATTACATGAGAATGATTGACACCTTTCACAAGTTGTCGTATAAATGTAAGCAATATATGTAAATTTAGCTACTAATGTACATCATGTGATTTTATTTTTTTTTTTAATTAAATAAAATTATTTTTATTATCATTGTAATCTAAACAAAATTATTTTTTTCAAGTATCAACTATATTATTATTATTTTTATATTGCATTTATCGTAAATTTGTACGCCCTCACGTGCAAGATTAATCTTAATTCAAGCCCACAAATGCTACACCTACATTTTCAAGGGTCCTTATTTAGATTTTAATTTTAATAAAAAAAGGTCATAAGCGCAATTTCCGAAAAAGGAAGCCCGTGCTTGCACAAGCTTCCTCATCTTCTTCCTCTCACCGACGTCTGTTAATGGCGGATGATCGGATGCGCAATGATCGAGTTTGATCACTTCTAAAGCTTTCCCATTTTAATTGACTTTTGTCGCAGTTTTCTGATAACGTAGCCCCTAATTGCGCTGCGCTGCCAAAAGGAGTCGGAAATCTCAATGAGGGGCGTGGGTTTCCTTACCTTATTGACCCTTCTTCTCATTCGTCTCTCCGGCGAGGGTTTGTTGGCCGAGCAGGCCTTCTCTTCTTTCATAGGTATGCTCCTTTTTATCTGTTTACAACTCCTTACCCCTCGGTCTTTGTAGAATGGTATCAAACGGCAAGTGTGACGAAGAATTTGAATTTCGCGAGTAGGATTTTAATGTCGGATTTGGATGGAACAGGTGGGCTTCTGGTACTAAAAAAAAGAAGAAGGTTTTTTTGTGTGTTAGGATTGAAGTTGAAGGTTACGGACCAGAAAGTTGTGGAATTTTTGTGATTTCTCACCGTGTCAGGCTGTTTTCGGTTTTCAGATGTTGGTGCCTTTCTCATGTTTGTCGCTGGATTCATTAGCAGGTGGGACTTTTAGTCGTAGTAATCGGGAGCCAAAGTATAGGATTGAGTTTCATTCATCCGCGTCACCCTACTCACCAGTAAGTACGATTTGGAAGATATTTACACCAGTCCAATGCTCCGCACCAGATGTATGGTTTTAAGAGATGCATTAATGTGCTAGATATTTCTCATCTTTCACGTTTTTACTTTTTCTGATATACCTTTATCTATGTTTTAACACAACTCTTGCGTTGTCAAATAATGTTTTCTGTTGTTAGTTATGTTTTCGTTGGCAATTTTAGCCGAACCTATGTATGACAACAATCATATACTTGCATATTTAAACGTGTACTCTTTATTTTTTTTCAAACATACATTTATTGATATTATATGTCATTTGTTGGCTACTGTCTCAATATCAGTCTTGATAGATGCCATGCTGTTATGCAACAGAGCTATTTTTCTTATTTCCATATTTTAATTGTGGAGAAAGCCAGGCCGTATATTAAAGAAAAAAAATTTTGGCTCCGAAACTTAGGCTATGATTGCCTTGTTTTTATTTTATTTTATTTTTTCCCTTGTTTATCTTACCTGCTGTTGGAACTCCACCAATGGTCAAGAGCCCCCCTCAAGCCTGGATAAGGGAGGAGGGTTGGCATCAGGAAGGGCATCCAACCATCAAAGTTTTGCCATATGCAATCACATGATTCCTAGATTAGGATCCATGCCATTAATTTCTTTTTGGAATAAGGTGGAAGATTAAAAAGAAGGAAGAAGACGAAGATTTTACTTGCTTAAGGGCGTATAATGGCTTACTAAAAATTTTAATCTATTTGAATATGTAGGAAGGGGACCAGGAGTCTCTGACAATAACTGATATACAAGGGAAAAAAATTTTATGTTTCCTGCCAAAAGTTGTGGAAAGTGCAAAGTCAGTCTCACAGCAGAACACAAATCACATGCTGGTGGAATATGATGGGAAAGCTAACCAAAAGATGCCTGATGAACTATTGGAAGTGATGCAAGATAGATGCTTTCTTCGGGTAAGGACACATCTAGTTGATACTTGATTCTGCTAGCTTAGTTTTTGTATGTTTTGAATTGAAAAGTACTTGTTGCAGCAAGAAGGTTGGTGGGCTTATGAATTCTGCTATCATAAACAATTGCGCCAGTTTCATGTGAATGATGACAACAAGGTAGGTTTACGGTCAACCTCTTCTTAAGTTGTAATGCCGAAATGTAGTTACCATGACTTTACAAAATGCTCAAAGGTCATGTGTAACGGGTAACTCTTAGGAGACCTATATAGACCTCTGAAACGTAGAAGTCCTAGTAGACAAAGTGGTCCTATGTAGACATTCATGTAATTATATTGTATGGTTAGCTGTTCTGGAGAACCTCTAATATCATCAAGAAATGTTTTAGTGGAGTGACTAAATGCACTGCAGGTTGTCCAAGAGTTTATATTGGGTAGGTTTGATCCAGAGGCAACTGCTGCTTATAATCGTGAACTATCAGATGTATCTACATTAAAAGATCCCCGCTCCAAAGATGCTACTCAGAAGTATGTTAAATTGTCTTTAAGAATCATTGTAGTGATGTTTGTTTGCAATCAAACTCAGGTTATTGATTTTCCTGCAGGTATCATGCACATCAATACACCAATGGAACCATTTGTGACATCACAGAACATCCACGTGAAACTGAGGTAAGGTAACCTTGTTTTAGATTGTTACTGTATTGTTTTGATGCTACTTTTATGTCTGTTAGATTAACTTAATCATCTCCTTGATTTTTAGGTCAGATTTGTATGTTCAGAATCACATACCGTGATTAGTTCTATTAAAGAAATATCCACCTGCAGATATGCTATCACGATTCAAGGGCCTATGCTCTGCAAACATCCGTAATTTTTTTTATTTGACTTGTTTTTCTTAATTTTGATCATCTTGTATTAAATGCACTATTTTGTTGATGACATACTTGTTATCCATTAGCCAGGCTTAATTACTTGATAAGCATCCTTATCTTTTGGCACTTCCTCTGGAGCGGTAAAAGTGAACCATTTATATTGTTATATTGATAGAGTTTCAATCCTTGAGAGAAATTGGCAGGCAATTATAGGATCCATTAATTACTTCTAGCAAAATGTGTCTATAGGATTTGTGTAGAGATTTTCATCATTTCATAAGGTGGACATTAAAAAGGATATGTGTGTCATGTATGGGTTCATAAGTGAATCATTATATGAAAAAGTCAATAATTATTTGAAGTTTTATAGTTCAATAATCTTTTAAGCTTATCACGTCACTTTATGTACTTTGCAGGATGTTTCAAGAGGAGAGACCAATGTGGAACACCATCAATTGTAATGAGATGCACAAAGATGATAACAGAGGTGTAGAAATGAATGATGGCGGACAGGACGAGCAGATTACTATGTTAACAGATGCCGAAATGCCTGTCCACTATGACCCAGATAGCTTGCAGCACAAATCTTCTCATGTCATGGAAAACTGAAGGGATTGTTGGTGGGATGCGGTGGGTGGGGGGGAGGGGGGGGGTGGTGGGGGGTGTTGAGGTGGGGTGGGGTGTGTTTAACAAATTTTGTGCAAATTAAACATAACAAACAAAGTAGGCAGCCTCTTTTTAAAGAAAACTGCATCAGACGTGACCCTACTTGGGCTTTCTCTAGTACAGTGAAGAACAATCCTACTTGGGCAAGGTTGAAGGTTTGAAGCTTTTAGCTTTTTTATTTTTGGCAGCTTTTAGCATGTCCAATGAAGAGGATGCGCAATTTCTGCGTGACTTGTGACCACGAACTTTATGGGCACAAACATTCCAAGGGGCACATATGTAGGTAGAATTTGGTTTGCAACTTGAGACTTGCGTTATCCGAAAAAAAAAAAGGTCTGATGCATATTATCGTTTCATTGAATTTTTCAAGTTGAAAGACAGGTGCCACTACATTTTTCCTTAACAAATGTATAATTTACCAATTGCCAATTTTAGGATCATGAATAGGGATGTAAACAAGTCTGGCTCGTAATTTTATACTTGAAAAAATATTTTGTTTAAAATTGATAGCTTAGTTGAGCAATAAACAGAGTTTGCGCTAAAAAATATTTAGTTTGGCTTGATTCGAAATTCGAGTATGATATATTCAAATTCGAAAAAAATATTCGGTTTAACTCAATTCGATAATATTATTTAAGTTACATTGAACTTATATATTGGTAAAAAAAAATTTATCTTATATACATGAGTCAAGTAGAAATATTTGCTCGGCTCAATTTAGCTCAACCTAAATACGAGCCAATCTCAAATACTATGAATTTTGAACGAGTTTGGTTTAACTTATAATATATCAAAGTTTGTTAAATACTTAAACAAGTTTAAATATATTTGTTAAAAATCAAATCGAATTCAAAAACATCGCTTGTTCGGCTCAACTCGTTTACACCCCTAATTATGAACTCCCGAATGCTTGAAAACTTACTACTATGATCTTATTGGAGCTCCAGCGTCATAACAAGACAATGTGATGCATTATAACCTTCGTAGGGGCCCTGAGCCATGACTCAAATAAATCCCCACTGCATTTGTATTTTGCGATTTAGGGTTTGCACATAAGGATTCACAACCTTTACAATTTTGCTCTTGGGCATGGTCAGTGACTCAGTGGCGTCCAATGTTATGAGTGTCTCAGAAAATACTGGCGGTTCTCCTCTTGCACCGGCAGCTTTTGCTTTAAGACTTGAGAATTTTTGCCATTTCTAGTATTTTTTTTTCAAGGCTCGTTTCTAGTGTATATATTACAATTACATCTGGAAAAGAAAATGAGAGATCAATTTATTGTTTAAATTACACATGAACTTTGTGGATTGATTACAAGCTTCTGGTTTTTAACCACATCAATGTGTATGTTGGTCAAGTTCTTGGCATAGCATATCCATAGAAATAGTCTAAATTAAGCAGAATTTGACAAGGCTAAATACTCCTTAAGTGCTCCTTCTTTAGTGAAATTAATATCATAATCAGCAAACGCATCTCCTGTGATCTCTTGAGTGATTTCATTTTCCATTTCTGCATCTCTTACTTCATTCTCGGCATGCTTTGTACCAGATGAACCCTTCTCCCCAAAAGCAGAAGTTCCTTCCTCACTGTGCAAGCCTGCCGAATTTGTGGCCTCCACTGGGATTAGGGTCTGCTCTGAAAGAAGTAAACTCAAAGCTTGCTCCTTCGTTTTTGAAGCTTCCAGAGCTCCAATAACTGCAAAGTAGAAAAATAGAAACAAACAAATTGCCCTTCTCAGTGCAAAAAGTAAAATAAGTTTGATCCAATTAAGGACGAATTTCAAGAATTTTCAATGTCAAAAGACAACGAGAAGGTAAATACTTCAGATTGAAAAGGCAACAGACAATGAGTCAATTGATTCAGTCATATCATAGGCTCATGACTTAATAAACTACAAGACATTCAAAGTAAAAGCACAATGAAGTTTCAAAGAGTTAAACCTTGTGAACGCTCAAATCCCATGGTAGCTAGTTCCTCAATTTCAACATCTAATGATCTCTTTGGCTTCTTTCGAGTCTTTGAATGAAGGTAGAACTATCAAATTCGGGAAAATAATCAGATAAATGTCCAATTTTAATTCAAAACATTGAAATCACAATCAAAAGAGAAGAGAGAGAAAATTGAGGACCTTAGTGTCTGGGTTGGACAAGTCATCCAGGGCCTTCTGAATGTCATTTTCATTTCTTGGAAGGGCTTCAGCAGATACAGGTCTCTCATATCTGCAAATGAGGACAAAATCCTTTTGATATGAAGAACAGAAAATTAGTCTTCCTCTATGCCTAGTCATTGAATATCATTCAGTTCAGTTTCCTGAACAACTCCGACAAAGGGGGGAAAGAAAAAGAAGACACCATTCCAAAGACCGCCATGGGCAGTCCACTATTCTATTTTGAGAGCCCAGCCAATGCCTATTTTGCAGTTATGTGCGCTACAATTTTATAATCATAAAAACAACTCACCCCAGTTTCACGAACTCGTTCAGCATTTCAATATTTACGGCCTTTTTTAAGGGAGTCATTCCATAACTCCTCTCTTCCCTGCAAGACAATAACAACTAAATAAAAATACAATTTATGGAGCAGAAACAACTATAACTGTCTTTTTAACATCTGACATTTGCTCAAGTCAACCCCCCTCCCTATAGGGAGTGAGATAAGGATTAGAGTCCCAACTCAGGGAAAGATAGAATCTTGATACGGACTTGAAAAAGCATAACAACATATTTAATCTCATTTCTACGTTTTTAAGTTCTCCTCAATCCTCTGAGCTGCTTCCCCCTTTTCCTCAATGAGAAATTCGACAGCACCCCCAACATTCTGAGTCATCCTCAACGCTCTTTGAGCGGCTTTTTCTCTGTTTCCCATGCTCATAACATAAGCAGGGATAGATCTTCATCTGACACTTGAAGCTGAAGTCGTAGTTATTAACATGTCATGAGACTCATCAATAAAACCATATACATATGAAGATTCAAAAGATGAAGAAAACAAGCATTACATAGCAAGCTCTATACATTTGACACTAAGCGCAACTAAGGTTAACGAATTGACTTAGTTTGACGCAACTAAGGTTAACGAATTGACTTAGTTTGACACGAGACAGCTTCTTTAAAATTCTTGACAGATTAAATCTTGCCCTCGTGTCGAAAGGGGTGACAAAGCGTAATAGTGCAAGATGGCTTATTATGTACTTATGATACCAAGAGGGTGAGTTAATGATAAATATCGATAATTATGGACTGTGAGCCATGTAACGTATGCGCGCATATATAGGTTTGTAGCTAGATAGGGCAGCCACCCTCTCGGTATAATAAGAGCTTGATGTAGGCTCATAATCACTAAAAGATTTGTTGTGAAATATATTAACTTATTTTTTATAAATATATGACTTAATATTTTTATTATTAATACGTAATTGACTCTGCAGGTATAAGTATTATGGAAGGATCAATAAAGTCAGGACAGCTAGATGACTCTGTTATTGGATTATTATTTTTGTCTTTTATATGTTGTTATACTTTTAGTTTATTTGGATGGCGGTAAGATTTTAGTTTTAAATTATTCCGAATTACATTGCATGATACCGATTACGGGGTTGGATTCCTCAATATATGGTACAATCGAGTGGGGACTTAGGTTTAGAAGCTGGATGCTACATAACCTTAACGTGTTTATATTGCTTATGTGTGTTAGATTGATCTGTATTTAATTATTGGTACTGGCGGCCTGAGCATTTCATCGGATGCGGTATCAACATCAGGGTGTGGAGGCGGTTCCGTGTGCTATAATATTGCGTGGTATTACCGTGTAATTGTGAAAAAACTGGGTGTTTCCACAAAAGAAATACGCCAGAACGGAACGTGTTTGAGACGAAAAATTCTACACAACCCATGACACAGCCCGTGACACTTGCCATCATCAAGTGAGACGCAACTGGCCAGAATCATGGAGTGGAGATTGAGCCCAATCAGAAGCAGGGCTTGTGGCTCGCCCGCGCCGTCCCGGAGGACCTTTCCGGCTGATATGAGGCTGACGCGGTGCGGCGCGCAGAAGGACCGCCGCGCGATCTCTTGGCGGAGCATGGGCAGCGTCCAACCCTGCAAGTCCACCTCCACCATCCCCGCCTACGCCCCGGCCACCCTCAACTTCGCGATCGTGGAGGGAGGAGGCGCCGGGGCCGCCGGCGGGGATTGGTTGACGGTCATGGCGCCGATCGGTGGCACACTGGCGGCATCGGACTCGGGATGACCAAAGCGGAAGAGCAATTTGGTTGATTGCCAAGACATCCGGTCAAAGTGGACGATGGATCGTAGATGGGCCACCACATTGAGAAGTTGGGCCTATTTTCTATTCATTCATGGGCCTCTACTTTCGCCCCATGGTAAGGATGGGAACATGTGTGTACATGCTTTCCACCACCTCTCACTCCCAATTGAAGTTTGTAGAACACAGTGAAAGTTTAACCCATTAATTGTGTTCTGTGAGTAAGCAAACTCCTTTCTCACGCAAAAACTAACTCATTCATGTGTCAATTTCCTTTCAAATATTTGGAAGCCAAAATTAGTGGCAGTCATGAAGCACCTTTGAAAAGAAAATGGGGAAAGAAATTAACCCGATTTGCTGCCTACTTTCAACTGGTTTGATGTTACATGCAACGGGCCAAGTGCCAATTGCCATGCAAAATGACAAAAACCACATGGGACTCTTTTGTACCAGTACTGTTCACATCATTCAAGGCGACATCTGTGAAGGCCAGCCCCATGACCCCCGCCCTGTCGACTCTGGTAACTAGCTCGCTCGCAGTCAATTGGATATGTATACTTCTATATATCGACCGTTAAAAAAAAAAATCTCATTTCACTGTTTCATCACCTCTTTCAATAATGCTAGTAGAATGTTGAAAATGTCCTATTCGCGGGTAAGATCTTAGAGGAAGCAGGATAAGATATTGAGGTGAATCCGATAACGTTAATGTCTCGTCCATATTCACGATGGGGGCTCACAGCGTATTCACATCTACTGTGCCCCTCAAACATTTTGAAGGAATCATTTCTCTTGTTTACTGCCTTCACCTCCCCAACAGGCTCAACAAGCTGCTCACCTATGCATACTAAACATGATGCACAGCTTCGATGGAAGAAGACCCAGACCAGGCAATCCACCGTGGATTGGTTTTCGTGGCTCGCCAACACCAACCTCGAGCCTTCCCTGGTGTACACCTACGGTGTGACCTTAGCCGACAACGAGCTGGAGGAGGAGGACATCCCCTACCTCAACCACGAGTTGCTCCAGAGCATGGGCATCTCCGTAGCCAAGCACCGTCTAGAGATCATCAAGGTGGCCAAGGAGGAGTGCTCGTCCAGAGGCCGCCCTGCATGGACGTCGTTGAGGAGACTGCTTGCCGAGCTCAGGAAGACAAACGACAGACTCTTGAACCGTTTTAGAGCATGGTCGACGAATTGCTCGGGGGAGTCATCGGCGCTGGTCATGGTGCCGAGGAAGGAGGTCATTGCGGGCAGCTGCCCTTGGAGGGATGCCATGGTTAGAACCAATGCAAGGCTCATGTTGCTCAAGGAGGGGAGGAGGCTGCCCATCACCGATGTTGAGAGCAACCCTACTACGTCAGAGCGAGCAGATTTTGATCATCTTCAAGTGGAGGGTAAGGTGGACAGCGACGATCGTATTCGTCTCTATCATAGATACACATCGAAGGTGGAGGTGGAGGGGATCAGATGGGCATCTCTGTTCCAGGATTTGAAGCCAATTTAGAGAATGCAACTATTTCTGAATCCCAACTTTCAGATGTTATTTAAGCATTTAGCTCATAATAATATGATATAAAGCGATATCCATGTTGTTGGCTAAACAATTCAAGACTTATATACATTGCCCTTTTACGATGCATAATAATAATAATAATAATAATAATAATAATAATAATAATAATAATAATAATAATAATAATAATAATAATAAACTCCTGGTCGTGCCCGATTAAATAAATGGAAGGGGTGAAGCTGTGGGCGGTCAACCGGGGAAGGAATAAATAATAATAATAATAATAATAATAATGTTTGGACAGATTTATCTGGTTACGTAGATAGTTTTTAAATTTGTATTTGTTCAGTTACATGACTAATTTTGAAATTTTTATTTATTTGGATAATTGTTGAGATTTGTATTTAATCGCTTGCATGATTTCTACGCTTCAGAAAAAAAATCCTGACGGTCCACAAATTGCTAGAGGGAATTTCTGAGGAAAATAAGGACGTGTGATGATGGCACACCGGTAATCACTGAATAGAAGAAGCCTTAGAAATTCTATAAAAGATAGACCCCGATGTACTGTGAAAGGGGGGTCGGATGAAGCAAAGAGTGGAAGTTTGAGGGAGGAGCCCTTCACTAGAGACGCTGCTGAGACGAAGCCACAACCTTTCCGGATCATACCAAGTCGACTCAGGCTGTCCTAGACCGTCGTCGACGTTGAGAACATGGAGAAGAAGTGGCCTTTGTAGCGATACAAAGCAGCAAAAGACGGAGATTGTGGATTATTTTTCGACTGACGCCGGCTGTTTCCAGAGCCACCGTGAGGTGAAGAGTGAAGACGGAGGTGTGGTCTCAAAACCCAAAATGAGTTTAGCCGGAGTTCGCCATTGCAGTCTCCGGAAAAAAGTAAGGAAGAGGCCCATCGGATCGGAGAAGAAGAAGAAAACAGAGCAGAAAACCGCCGCGGAGAGCTGAAATCTCGGCCGTTTTCCGACGAACTCTGGTTGTCCCAGACCCATCCGTGGTATCCAACGTGAAGTTGGTAAAGTGATCTACAAGTCCGAGTTGATTCCCACCGGATTAAGCTTCCTTTATCGCCAGAAAAAAATCAAGAACTGGTTGATTGGATAAGCTGAAAATAGAGAATTCAGCAGTAGAAAACAGCAATGGAGAGCTGACTTCGTTGCAGTTTTACGACAAACGCTGGTTGTTCCCGGCCACTTTGTGGTGTCCGAAGTAAAGCTAGCAAGAAGATCTACAAACTTGAGTCGAGTCCCACCGGATTTGATAGTTACAATCGAAGGGAAAAATTGAGGAAGAGACCCACTCGCAACGATGTTGTTGCGAAAAAATAGAGAAGAGAAGGGTTGGAAAGATAATTGGGTCTAAAACATGTCATTGGATGTCCACGTTGATGATTGTTTGCCCGACTTAGAAACGGGTCTGTATTACCCGTTTGCCCGTTTATTGTTGATATTGGTCATTATTTGTTGAATTGATTAGACCGTGAGCAGTCCGGACCGAGACCCGCAACCACATTCGCGACCCGGATTCGAATTGGCACACCATGCACCACCAGCAGATTGGCACACACAGAGTGAAAAGAGAGCCTGTGCACGCCATCTGGTCCAGTCCAGTACTTTATTTCGTTTGAACCAACTCGAAGCGGTCCGATTCAATTTATTAGAAATTCGGATATAATTTGAAGGCCTTCTACACCTCGGATCAAGGCAAAATTTGCTACCCCACCATTTTTGGACGCCCTAGACTCGGTGGAGGGGTTGTTTTGAGGATTTGAAGACTAGAAGGGTGTTCGGGCGTGGGATCGTCTGCCACCAGGGTGACCGCCGCGGTCTTCGCTCGACTGAGGATGCGATCCGAGTTTGAAGGGTTCGGTGGGACAGAGGCGCTCTTACCGCGCAAAGAGATAGTGCGATGGAAATAAAGAAATGTCACAAACACCAAAATGACACGCAAGAAATTTTTTACGTGGTTCCTTAGGGTTAACTTGAATCCCTAAGTCAGTCCACGGTGAGATAAAATTATGCAAATGATGTCAAAAGCACCAAAATGACATACAATTTTTTTTTCGTGGTTCTTTAGGGTTCAACTTGAATCCCTAAGTCAGTCCACGGTGAGATTAGTACTTACAATTCACTATTTTTCCTTTGATTTTACAAGTTACACAAAATAGTGAATTTTTGCAACCCTTAAATCAATTCTCATAAAATCTTGACTCCAATGACATGGTTTATCTATTTCTACTCTTTAAATCCTTAAAATAAGCCTACCACTGTGTCCGGAGCATCCAAAAATGGTGGCGGTAAACAGGAAACTTTGGCGTCGTCTTTTCCGGCGACGGCGGCAACTGAATATGGTGGGAATCGACTCGGACTGGTAGATCACTATTCCAAATTCGCGTTGGATACCATTCATGGGTCTGAGATTGCTGGAGGTGGTCGGAAAACCGTCGCAAAATCAACTCTCCGCGACTGTTTTCGATGAGTTTCTATTTTCCTTCCTGATTAGATGGGTGTCTTCCTGGATTTTTTCTGGAGGATGTAGCAACGGAATCTGGGGTGAACCAACTCTGACTTGTATATCACTTTGCCAAATTCACTTTGGTCACTGCTTTGGGGCCAGGGACGACGGGCGCTGGTTTGGAAAATGTCAACGAAGTCTGCATTTTGCTGCTGTTTTCCTCTCTTCTGTTTGCTCTCGCTTATCCAGTGGGTAAGTTCTCGATTTTTCTCCCGCGACCACATCGGCTAACTCCGGTGGAACTCTACCCAGATCCAAATATCACTTCTCTCGGTTTCCTTTGGATAGAACTTTGGGGCAGGGAACGGCCGGCGTTGTTTGTAAAACCGCCGTGAAGTCAGCTCTCCGCGGCTGCTTTCCTCTTCTCTATTTCACCCTTATCCGATGGGTCTCTTCCTGGCTTTTTTCCGGAGACTGCAATGGCGAACTTCGGTGACGATCACTTTGGCTTTGTAGACCACTCCTCCCTATTCACTTTGGTTACCACTTAGGTGGCTGGGAACGACCGGTTCTTGTCGGAAAATAGCTGCGAAGATCTGCCTTCGCGACTGTTTCTGCTCTGTTTTTTCTTTTTCCTTGATCCGAAGCCGCTCTTCTTGGCTTTTTTTTCGGAGACTGCAATGGCGAACTCCAGAAACGATCACTTTGGGTTTGTAGAAAAATACTCCTTCTTCACTTTGGTGACCACTTGGGGGGCCAGGAACGACCATCTCTTATCGAAAAACTGCTGTGAAGATCCGCCTTCGCAGCCATTTTCTGCTCTATTCTTCACTTTGGTGACCACTTAGTTAGACTAAATAGGTATTGTAATTTAATGCAACTTAGATTAAGAAAACTTGTATTGATTATTATTGGTGTGTTGATTGATGTGTGATTGGTATAGGTGTAACACCCCGCTTCGGTTCACCCGCGAACCGACCCGGAAGTGTCACCGGCGACCGAATCTTTCGCTAATCTATTAGATTCGGTTAAGCCGGCCCATACCTACTCTCGGCCTTAAGACGGAGATGCAAACATGCAAGGAGTGGATGGGATGCTAAGGTTCTAACGTGGTTCTACATGCATGCCATGATATGTAAACAAAATAGAGCAAAAGCAATAAACGAGAAATACATAGAAAAACATCTATTTCTACGAAAAATCGAACAGAGTTTCCCCTAAAAGTGCAATAAGGGCCAACCTGTCCACAACAAGAATACTTGTATATATTCAATCAAAATGATATAAAATACGAATATCAAAACCAAATGCAATCATCTTCATTTTCATTTTCGCTTGAGCCGAGTCTCAGCTCCAAGGCTCCTTGTTCATTCACATTTTTCTATTCATTTCGTACGCAGTTCGTCAAAACATAATGTAATAAAATTTCCAATCATACGCAATTAACACACTATCATTAGACATCATGCAAGGCAAGTACATGTGTGTGCAATTCTGTGCTGCTCCTCCGCAGTCCCAACAGTTCTAATTCATCACGCTCCTCACCTACATATAGTAGAAAAACGTCAGCAACAGTTGTCACTGGTACGGAAATAACTAATACCAAACTGGCACAGGAGAGCTAACCCTCCTGTTGAAATAAAAACATCACATGAAAACTCATCTTTCTCATTTTCACTGTCAATGGGAGGCTCTTCCATACCACTCTAAAGTGGCTATTTCTAAGTTTACCTTTCTCGTTTCACATTTCTCATTTCACATTCTCATTTCACGTTCTCATTTCATTGTCAAGGGTCATCATCCATACCACTCTAAAAGTGGCTATCTGCTAAATTTACCTACTTCCATACCACATGAGGCTGTCTGCCTAATCAATTTGCATGGGTTGTCACTAAATTGCCTTCTCTCACCCCAACCTGCACGGACAAGGAAAAGCAAAGCAAAAACTATATATATATGTAGGCTTGGGTCGGAAATTTATATAATAGGCCCGAAGGCAACTTGCGGTGGATCTTGCTTTCGAAAACCTACTCGAGGGATCTCATCCTCAAGGGTTATTAATCCGGAAATGCGATCGGCTAAATGATCCGAGATAAGTGGGATCCAATAAAATGCCACTTAACTCGTCCTGCAAATAATAAATCAAACCTACGACAGAATAGGGCATAAAACAAAGACGAGTCCTAACGGACTTGGTAGAAGCTCCAAGCGTAGTTGCGCACCTAGGCGGCAAGCTCCTACTCCGTACCTACACATCAAAAACTAAATACTAACGCCCGTTCATGATGCATTCACGCACCCTATAGCACACATATCATCACGCATCAATCAACACACATCAACCATATATCAATCAACATACATCAATAATAATCAATATAATTTTCCTACTCTACCTTACATTAAATCACAATACCTATTTAGTTGACCTAATATCACACAATCACATACATCCATATTTTTATTAACATAAAAATATATAGCACACCAATCATCCAATCATACTATCCTAGCAGATTGAGCTAATAATCATTAATTATAAATAATTAAATTAAAATAAATTATACCTCGCGTGTTGTTGGTAATCGGCGACGGTTAGGGTTCGTCGCGCGTGTCGGAGCTCAAATTCGGCGCTCAGCTATGTCCGACGTTCGATTAGGTTCAATTGGATGAACTTGGTAGAAAACCAAGCAATTCCAATCTTTCGACAAGTTCGGCGGTTTTCCAACAGGTCCCGGCGGTTTTTCGGCAGCTCCCGGCGGTTTTTCGACGACTGTCACGGCGGAGAAATCGGGGGTAAGGATCGGCTTCGTCTCGACGAGCTCGACCCAATGATGGTGACCACATAGCCGATCACGACGGCGATGGCCGTCGGCGGCGGCGGCAAATCTGGCCGCGCAGTGCGTCGCTCCAATCGGCCCACGGCCGGCCTCGGTGGCGGCACTGGGTAGGGGGGAAACGTCAAGGAGGTGGTGAGGGTGGTCGCCGATGTCACGGCGGCGGCGGTGCGGCCCAGACGGCGGCGAATCACGTCAAAGGCAGTGGCGGCGTCGCGAGGCGATTACGGCGTCATGTCAGCTTGAAGGCGGTCGGGATGGCACGGCGACAGCACGACGCGGTGGGGCGGCGTTGATCAGCGGCGGAGCGGCGTCGGTGACGGCGGTGGCGTTGGGGTTTGGGTGAGGTAGTGTCGGGAGGGAGGTAAAACACCTCGGTGGCAAACTTGTAAATAAGTATTGACTCGA
>JAVDBV010024425.1:0-35026 GCA_032619315.1 Piper longum
ATATATATATATATATATATATATATATATATATATACATTGCATATATTTATATAAGATTACACAAAATATAAATATTTTATGATAATTATTCTTATTTATAATAAAATGTAATATATTTTAAAATGTTATATATATATAAAGAAAAAAATCTAAAATAAAAATTAAATAATTTTGGGGTCTTTTTAATCTTTGGTCCTTTGAGACCCGAACTCGAACCTAATATAAAACAGGTAATAATAATATGGTTGAACCCAAACCCGAAATCTTTGGTTTGGGTACCTTGTTTACCTAGACCCATTAGCAATACTAGATCAAATTATGGGTGCCTATTGGGTTGGGTACCCGCAAAACTTGACCCTACCAAACTTTAATGGTAAGGATGTAGATAATTAATAATAGTGTTTGGTTTGAAAGAAACGAGCATTTAGTTATAAATAATGATGTTTGGTAATAGAGTGACGAGTATCCTGTACCCCGTACCCGATTCGTATATTATAATTTAATTATGAAGATTAATATTTTATTAACTTTTAAAATTATTATTTATTAATAAAATATCAAATATCCTATTTGTGTTTTTAAAATATTTTTTCAATTAGCTTCTCTTTTTATAACATGCATTATTATTATATATTTTGAATATATATTTTTTTAGCATGTAGTTTGAATAGTTAAATGAGGACCCGTTTAATAAATGGTCGGGTTTGGTTTTCCCTTAATGGTAAATAGTTGAGTTTAATGTTGAAGGTAGAAAGTTAAATGGTAAATAATCAGGTTTCATTTATAAATTTAGCTTAAATGGTGGGTTTGGTTTAGGTAATACCGGATCAAACCTGACTGATAAACACCCCTAGATGAAACTACTTCCAACCTAAATTTTAGTTAGAGTCCAACGTGAGAAGTTTGACAAACGTCCACACTCAAATCAGAATTTGACCCACTAACAGATCAAATTTGGATCATATATTTAATTGCACTAGATTTAAATGTCGTACCTAAGTTCTTCGAGATTTTATTTCAGATTTTAATTTGAAGATGTTTGTGTCATGCACGACTTATATTATAAATAAATTTTAATTTTATAAATTTTTTATTGAATAATAAGATATACTATAATAATTTAATATATTAGGTATAGATTTTTATTGAATCTACCTTTAAAAATAAATCCTAATTGAATAAAAAGATATATTATAATGATTTAATATTTTTTTTGTATCTTGATCGGCAAAATCTCTTATTTTTAATCAAAAGCTAGTATTATGTTTTCCTTTATTAATAAGAGTAGAATAGGTAAGAAATTGCGTCATACACCACTTATACTATAGATAAATTGTCGTTAAATAATGAAATATATTATAATAATTTAATATTTTAGATATAGACTTCGAGTGACGTTAATGATAGATTCTAAATAAATGAAAAGATAAACTATAGTAATCTAATTTATTATTTTTATTTTTATTATATTTTGATCGGATAAAACTCATACTTTTATTCGGAGGCTAATAATGAATTTCCCATTTATTAATAAGAGTAGATTGAGCATGAAGAAATGAAATTTTGGTGTTGGTAATATATGGAATGGACAGTCTAAAAAGCTATGTTTGATTTAATCAGTCTAAACATAAGTATGCTTGCCTCTACATTAAAACTCTTTGTACAAAGTAAAAATTTAAAATTAATGCATGATTATACTTGGGAACGCACATATGGGAACGCAGATAGGGACACCACCAATCACGTGTCCTTATGTGGGTGCCCCATTTCCCATTTTATCCCCTTTCTCTGTTGTGCGTCCTAGGGTGTGCTGTTAATGGGCACACCTAAAAATTACTTAAATTTCGCCTAACCAGGCACTCCTTAGGGATTTTGGCCAGTGGCTATATGTAATGAAAAGTATCCAATTTTTGGTAATTTCATAAATACTAGCCTTGTTTTATGAATATTTTGTGACTTTTCAGAAAATTTCTCCAAATTCTAATTGTTGGTTACAAGGGTAGACAAAAAAACACCAAAATAAAGTTTCTTTTAATTATATCTTAATCGATAAAATCACGAGAAAAATGAAGCCTCTTCAAAATATCTTATATGAGCCTTACATACATTAGCTATAATTTCAATATATTTAAAACAATTTAGTGGGTCCGATTCATAGATAAATTAAAAAAAAATAATAATCATGGTTACCATATATTTTCAAATTAATTTAATATTTTTAATCTTTTTATTAATAGTTGAAAATTTATCAACTATTTATTTATGTATTTTACTTCCGTTACAAAAAACCATTATGTGGGACCATTTAAAAAGATTTAAATTAGAGGTGTACCTCATATAAACTATACGAAGAATAATACACATTCGATATGTTTGTGATTGAAATTATAGCATAATCTTATTATAAGAGCTCAACGTAAAAATTCTTCATTGTAACACTCAATCATTGTACACATGAAAATGAACATATAAGGTGCAAAACGCAAGCACAATATTTAATCATCTTCTACCCTCTCCATGTCCTGCTCTTAAAGCCACACCCATGAATCTCTTCATATAAGCTTCCATCTCCATTTGCACTTATACTCAAAAGTCATCCTCGTGACTCTCCTCGAATAAGCTTCCATCATTCATGTTTCACACATCCTAGTGCCTTTGAATTTGTTTGTACTAGGAATGAACATAATTCGGTGAAAACCGAAGAGCAAACTGAAACTAAACTGAATTATTATTTTGGTTCTATTCTGAACTAATTTGATTTGGTTTTTGGCAGGGTTGGAATATATATTAATATCTCAGTTCGGAACTGAATCAAACTTAATTAACAAAACTTTTTAAATAAATATTCTAAAATTTATATCTTATGTTAATTATCACGAAAGTTTAATATTTTTATGATGATTTTTTATTTAATATGATATGTATGATCAGAATACTTATTAAATGATTATGTTCACTAAAATAACGATATAATTTGATTAAATAATTAATTAAATTTATTTATTTATGACTTATGATATAATTCTATTATTTTGTTACCAAACTGAAATATTTTGATTGTACAGGACTAAAATTTCCTACGACAGAACAAAATTTTGCACCATTGCTACCTATCAAATCCCCATTTTTTTAATTACTTCTATTGTTAACTCATGTTATGAGGATAGGAAGATAATTGGTGAAATAGTAACTTTAGGGTTTAAACAAGAAAGCAAGGGATGATGAAACAACAACGATGATAGATGATGAAACAACAACTTTTGTGTTTTTTTTACAAGGTCTTATACATGTTTATATCTAGAAATGAAAATATTTTTTCTTATTTTCAAAGTCCATTGCATCCCGAAAATTTAAAAAAAAGGCGCATCACATTGAATAACAAACACATAATATATATGAATTTTAAAGAAAAACTAGAATAGCTGCAATGTGTGACTGTAAGATCCAATAAAATATATGGACATGATAATACATAAAGGAGATAGACATAAAATTTTGACATGAACGAATGGTAAAATGAAAAATGTAGGAGATTCAATCAATCGATCAAAATATAATAAAATAAAAAATAAAACAAATCATTATAAATTATCTTCTCATTTAATTAAAATTTATCTTTAAAATTATAAGAGTTTATATACAAAATTAGAGTCTATCCCTAGCACAGATTGTGCATTGTGCTACATCTTTTTTAATATATATATATATATATATATATATATATATATAAAGATAAATGTAGATTATAAACTTGTCCTATTATTTTTTCTCGAGGCGGGTTTGTACAAAAAGGATCTTAAAATGTTACAAACACAAACTTCCGGCCGAACCGAATGATACCCCGCCGATGAACTGCGTCCTTATTCTTCGCCGCTAGCGGCCATAGCAAACAGCGAAGCCGATGCCAACAACGACGACATGGGTGATCTCTGCCACTTACTCTCACGTCTTTGGCTCGAAGTGATGTCTTCAAAAAAATTATACATCATGTATATAAATATCCAATGGTGCCTAACATCATACATGGAGAACAACCAACTTTCTGGGTCCAAATTATATTTTTCTTTTATATTCTTCCATTTCTCCGAAAATTCATTAATTGTATCACTTCTATATATCTAATCGTTATATTCTTTCTTAAATTCACTATGGTTGGACTTCAAATGTTTTAGATGAACCATGAAATTATTAGATATGTACCGTGAGGAAAACATGAGATGGGTTCTAAAAAAAAACAGTTGCAATAGCCTTTCACGTTACACCATCTTGATCTGTGATAATAGAAATAGGCGTTTTTCTCCACATACAATTTAACCATGTTTTGAACAACAAGTAAATGTTACCTCTATCTCATCAACAAGTAAAGCACAACCAACAAATGTAAATTGCCTATAGTGATTAATACATTTGAATAGAGCAAACGGCGTGGAGAAGACATTGGCCTTATAAGTTACATTAAACACTATCACATCATCAAAGTTCAAGTCAGATGCCCTTGATGTCCTATTAGCCCAAAAATATTTTGAGTATTTTCATCCTCATCTAATTCAATTTCAAAGAAGAAGTCATTGTCTTTTACATTTTTCTCTTAAAAGTACTTGATAACACTTAAATATTAACACATAACATCATTCTTATTGGTAGTTTTTAGATGATTGATGCAAGATTGATGAGTCACACGCTCTATTTTATAGCTATTGGAAGTTAAATTCAAAACTTTAGAGATGGTTGATGGTCTCATTCCTATTTGATACAGTGAATCAATCATATTCTTGCAAGATTCAAACAGATGACTATGAGACAAAAGTTTTGCAACTTTGGTTGAAGTTGAGAAGTTATGATTATAAATGTCAAAAAATTCTTCTACTTTCTGCCCCACACTTGCCTAGATGTATTTCTATAAAAGCTTTGCAATCTTCTCTAATCTCTCTATGCTTATAACTTCTCTCCCCATCTTCCTCTTGTCATATATATCATCTTACTTACCTTCTTTCGAATAGACAAAATTTTGAGATGTGATACACTTCATCTTTCTCGATCGATAAAAACCACTATTTTGAATACCGAAACCTTGTCTTTTTGCATACCGGTTGTAAAAATCATACGTAGCTTTTTCTGAAGAGAATTTCAAGCCTCTTGGCATTCAGATATCTTTATGGTTCACCATCATCTTCTATTTTTTCAAAATATTCACCGCTTATTCCATTTTGAGACAACCACAAATCATGTATCTTATCCTCATTATCTTTCATGGGTCTAAAACACAAAAGAGAGATTACCTACAAAATAAAAAAATTATTAGTGAATCAACATATATATATATATATATATATATATATATATATATTAAAGAGATTACCTCTGCTTCTCCGGTTCATGTTTTTCATGTGATTGAGGTGTTTCTCCTTTCATACCCTGTAAAAAATATTTTCCATTACTTGAATCACAATCTGTAAAGTTGCTACATTAATGCCACATATTGACAACGGTACTGCAAAACTTCTGGCATTGGACCATGACAATTAACTCAAATGGTAGAAGAATAAAGGGCTGAGTAAAGTTGATCCCCATGTTCATTGTCCGACCCATGGAAGAATCCAACTCATTTTTAAGAATCCAACTTTAAAGTTCAAAATTTCATATTTCATCAACACCCCCACCCTCACCCCCATCCCCTAATTTTAAGAATCCAACTTAAACTTCAAAATTTTCATCAAATATCATATCTTGCCAGAGGGTGATTCCTCCTTTAAATATTCAGTAAAAATACTAATGCTACCATAATGGAAAGGACATTGAATAAAGTCAAGGACCAAGAAAACTAGATTAAGGTTGCTTTATCACGGTCAGACAGTGAAAGACAAAGTAGAGACACGCAAGTACAGAAATAGTTGAGGTGATAAGAAACAGACCTGATCACAGATGGGGCAGCTGCCAGTTCTCTCCATCCATTCAAGAATGCAAGCGAGGTGAAAATGATGCTCCCACTTTGTAATGGTTCTTGGATTTTCATAAACATATTCTACAAAGGATATTGGCGTTGGGCGGGCGAGAAGAAGAGGCGGCGTTGGGCGGGCGAGAAGAAGAGGCGGCGTTGGGCGGGCGAGAAGAAGAGGCGGCGTTGGGCGGGAAACAGTTGTAGCCAGTTGATGGAGTCCAACACGGCGAGAAGAGGCATTGGAGGGGAGAGCTGGCAGACGAGAAGCAGAGGGCGAGAAGCGGCATTAGAGAGGCGAGAAGCAGCGTGACAGATCGGGCGAGAAGTGGCGTTGGGCAGGCGAGAAGCAGCTGGTGAGAAGCAGTGGGTGAGAAGCAAAGGGCGAGAACCGCTGGCGCCGGGCGTTGGGCGGGAAGCAATTGCCACCGTTAGATAGAGTCCAACGATGTATGAAAAATACAAAAGAAATGTGGTTGTCATACCATTGTGAGGTGGAATTTGTTGAGTTTCCCTCACCCATTCGCATTGAAAAACTCAATTGTCAGTTTTTGGTTTTTTGTGTATCACATTAATGGTTGGCATTTGGTATAACTATGTATTATTTTGTCATTTTCTATAGAAGTTTAATGAAGTGACTTCTAGAATTATACTCATATTCTTCTATATAAAAGAGAATTTTGTTGATATTAAACATAACATCCTCTTGAGAGCTTTTGAGCACATATGACTCATAAAGGAAGAGTTTGGAAAAATTTTCCATCATCTCAAGTTGAAGTCGATGTCGTAATCCTGGGTGTGAGGTTGATCCAATTTTCTTTTGAGGTGTATGTAATTTTCTCAATTTCTCATATATTGTATTTCTCAAGAGTTATATCTTTCAGATCTTGTTATTAATCTAATTTGGGTTAGGAGAGTTTTGTCAAATTTTTCGATACTTGATTATAAGAGATTTTCTTAATCAAAGTTGATTGAGTAAGTAGGTTTTCTTTTCTCTAAATTGGGAGGAAAGTTTCCATCTATTTTTTTTATCTTGGTGTCTCTTATTCATCTTATATTTATTTTCATTTCATCTTGAGGGGAAATATTTTCTGGGTTGTTTCCACTGGAGTATCTATTTCCCAACAAGCGGCATTAGAGCTCTGGTTCTTTCTTTTTTGTTTGTCTTGGTTTTGGGAAATAACCTTTTTTTGTGTCAAGCTGAATGATGAGAAACATGTTAAGATGGTTACCCTTACGGGTAAGTCTAATTGGCATTACTGGAAGGGTCGTATGATTGATTATTTATTCACTAAGGATTTATATGATTCAATTCTTGGTCCTCCTGAGTCGTCGAGTTCCAGTCCACCGTTGAGTGCTACTCCGGTTGTGGTTGATGAAGGGAAGGCTCCTTCGATTCCTCTTCCTTTGCCTACTGCTAAGGTTGAGTCGATTGTCATGGCTGAATGGATCAAGATGGACAGGAAATGCATGGCTTTGATCGGACAATGATTAGAACATAATGTATATAATCATGTGATGGGAACAAAGACAGCCAAAGAGCTTTGGGATAAGCTCTTGTATATGTATGAGAGAGACACTCCTAGAAACTGAAATTTGCTGGTTAGAAGGTTGATGAATCTTCGGTATAAGGATGGGACAAAAGTCAGTGACTACATCAATGAAATGCAAGGTATATTAACTCAATTATCTAGTTTGAATATGTCTCTTGATGATGCTTGGCAAGCTTGTCTATTATTGAATATTTTACCAGAGTCTTGGGAACCTTTAGTTATTTCTTTGAATAATTCTAACAAGCAGCTGACTTTTGATATGGTTTCAAGTTGCCTTTTGCGTAAAGAAGTGAGAAGGAAAACACAACAGGTAACCTTCTCTAATTCATCTCAATTTTTGGTTTCTGAATTTAGTTCTGGGGGAAGATCAAAGAGTAAGAATCCAAGTGGAAGATATAAGAGTAGTGGAAGGTCTAAATCTAGAAACAAGACCTTCAAGTGCTTTTATTGTAATAAAGTCGGCCATAAAAAGCAGAACTGTTACAAATATAAGAAAGATCTAAGAAATGGTAAGGTGTTTGATAATAAGAGTGAAGATGATAAGACTACCAATGTTGCAACAAAAGATATACTAATCATACTTGATGATGAAAATGATTGTTTGACAACTAATGATGATATTAGTTGGGTGATTGATTTAGACACATCGTTTCTTACTACCCCATGTAGAGATTTAACACCTATGTGACAGCTGATCTAGGTGTGGTGAAGATGGGCAACAATGGGACTTCTAAAATTGTTAGTCATGGTGATGTGCATATTGTGACCGATTCTGGTTGCAAACTTGTTTTGAAAAATGTGCATCATATTCTTGATTTAAGATTGAATTTGATGTCAATAGGTGTGCTAGATGATGAGGGCTATGTTTCACAATTTTCATGTGGCTTATGGACATTGGTGAAAGGTTCTCTAGTGGTTGCTAAAGGGAAAAAGTGTGGTGGTCTATATAGGACTACATCTAGTCTAGTTCACAGGGAGGTTAATGTTACCTCTACTACTCTCACAGTTAATTTGTGGCATAGAAGGTTGGGACACATGAGTGAAAAGGGGCTAGTATTTTTGAAGAAGAAGATTTATCTTCCACAACTTGATCGGACAACAATAAGCTCTTGTGATCATTGTTTGGCTGAAAAATAATGTAGGGCTTCTTTTGTATCCACTAGCAAAAGGAAGACATAAATACTTGAACTTGTACATTCTGATATATGTGGTCCAATGGAGATAAAGTCTTTTAGTGGAGCCTCTTATTTTGTCACTTTTATTGATGATGCTTTAAGAAAGGTATGGTGTTACTGTTTGAAGAATAAAAGTGATGTGTGTAATATTTTTAAATTATTTCATGTTCTTGTAGAGAGAGAAACATGAAAGACTTTGAAATGTTTGAGAAGTGATAATAGAGGTGAGTATTATTCAAATGAGTTTCAGGTTTATTGTGACAAACATGGCATTCGGCATGAGAAGATTGTTCCCTATACTCCACAATTGAATGGAGTGGCTGAGAGAATGAACAGAACAATTTAAGAACGGGTTAGGTGTATGCTTTCTACAACAAAATTATTTAAAGAATTTTGGGCTGAAACTGTTTGTACTGCTTGTTATTTAAGTAACAGGTCTCCTACACTTGCTTTAGATGGAGATGTTCCAGAAAAAGTTTGGACTGGTAGGAAGGTAAAATACACTCAGGGTGTTTGGTTGTGAAGCTTTGTATATATGCCAGAGGAACTAAGGTCTAAGCTTGATGCTAAGACATTTGAATGCATATTTCTGAGTTATGGTGATAAAGAGTTTGGTTTCAGACTTTAGAATCCTAAGGAAAAGAAGATTGTTCGAAGCCAGGATGTGGTGTTTCGAGATAATCAGTTTCTAGAGGACTTAGGGAATGAAACAACTACCCAAAGTAATACCCAAGATTATGTTGTGAAGGTTAAGACTTCATTTGCTTCCGTCATAGCAAAGGATTTGACGAGGAAGTCAGAGATGACATTCCTATTTCTTTGTCTCGTGACAATGAAGGTGACGATAATGATATTTCTAATGATCCAGTTCCTGATGTTGTTGATGAACAGGTACATGATGGTGACCAGGTTGTTGATCAAGGGGAGGCTAATGCTATTAGAACAAAATCTGGTAGATTATTAAGCCATCCACAAAGTATCCAGAGTCTACTTATGTGACTCTCACAGAAAGTGGTGAGCCTGAAGACTTCAATGAAGCTCTTAGTCACAAAGAGAAAGACAAATCAGTAAGTGTCATGCAAGAGGAACTAAAGTCATTATATGAGATCAAAACGTATGAGCTTGTGAATCTTCCTAAGGGGAGAAAGGTCTTGAAGAACAAGTGAGTTTATCGGCTTAAGCATGAAGAAGGTAACTCACAACCAAGGTACAAGGCAAGACTTGTGGTGAAAGGTTTTGGGTAGAAGAAAGGTATTGACTTTGACGAAATTTTCTCACCTA
Source organism: Piper longum (assembly GCA_032619315.1). NCBI lineage: Eukaryota > Viridiplantae > Streptophyta > Magnoliopsida > Piperales > Piperaceae > Piper > Piper longum. The sequence continues at coordinate 9,948 of JAVDBV010024425.1, forward strand.
TTGTAAAATGTCTTCAATCCGTTGTGTGCTAGGTTTAGCTGCAAGTATGGATTTGGAGGTTGAATAGTTAGATGTGAAGACTGCATTTCTCCATGTTGATCTTGATGAATCAATATATATGGAACAACCTGAGAGTTTTATAGATAAGGAAAAGAAATAGATGGTGTGCAAATTGAAGAGCTTGTTGGCCTCAAGCAAGCTCCTAGACAGTGGTATAAGAAGTTTGATTTTTTTTTATGGATAGTCAAGGCTATAGCAAAATTGTTTCAGACCATTGTGTATTTATCAAGAAATTTGGGAAGTGCCTTTATCATTTGCTTCTTTATGTTGATGATATGTTGATTATTGGAAAGGATAAATAAAAAGTTGTAGATTTGAAGGGAAAATTAGGCAAATCCTTTGCTATGACGGATTTGGGTCCTACTAGGCAAATTCTTGGCATGTCCATCCGGCAGGATAGAAGAGCTAAGAAAATTTAGTTTTCCCAAGAGAAATTAAGAAGATTCTTGAGCGGTTCAACATGAAGGAAGTCAAGCCAGTTACTATTCCACTAGGAGCTCAATTCAAATTGAAGAAGGGTGAGCTAAGTGAAGTAGAAGTAAATGAAATGAAGAATGTCCCTTATGCATCTGTTATAGGGAGTCTTATGTATGCTATGGTTTGTACTAGACCAGGCATAGTGTATGCTATCGGAGCAGTAAATAGACATTTGTCTAATCTTGGTAGAAAACATTGACAAGCAGTTAAGTGGATATTAAGATATTTGAGAGGTACTTCCAAGCTAGGTTTATACTTTAGGGGAGGTAAGCCTATTATATTATACTGATGCAAATATGGTTAGTGATTTTGACTCTAGGAGGTCTACTTCTGGGGTTGTTGTTACTTTTGCGGGTGGTGTTGTTTCTTGGCAATCCAAATTGCAAAAGTGTGTTGCCCTATCCACAGCTGAAGCTAAATTCATTGCAGTTATAGAAGCTTGCAAAGAGGTTCTATGGTTGAAAAGATTTTTGAATGAAATTGGGATAATTCAAGATAAGTATGAGGTACTTTGTGATAGTCAAAGTGCTATACATTTGAGTAAGAACTCTGATTTTCATTCAAAGAGTAAACACATAGATGTTCAATATCATTGGGTAAGAGATTTGTTGGAGAGAAAGTTGTTAGAGTTGAATAAGGTTCAGACTGACAAAAACATCTTAGATATGTTAACCAAGATTGTGACAAAAGACAAATATTTATTTTGTCAAAGTGGAGCTGGTATGGAGAATTTTGCCACCACTTGTGTCTAGTTAGCTCATGGATTCGTGAAGAGGAGGATTTGTTGAATTTCCCTTACCCATTCTCATTGAAAAACTCAATTGTCAGTTTTTGGTTTTTCGTGTATCACACTAAATGGTTGGCATTTGGTATACCTATGTGTTATTTCGTCCTTTTCCATAGAAGTTTAATGAGGTGGTTTCTAGAATTCTACTCATATTCTTCTATATAAAGGAAAATTTTGTTGATGTTAAACAAAACATCCTCTTAAGAGCTTTTGAGCGCATTTGGCTCATAAAGGGAGAGTTTGGAAAAAAATTTCATCACCTCAAGTTGCAGTCGGGGTCATAATCTAGGGTGTGAGGTTGATTTAATTTTCTTTTGAAGTGTATGTTATTTTCTCAATTTCTCATATATTGTATTTCTCAAAAGTTGATCTTTCAGATCTTGTTATTGGTTTGATTTGGGTTAGGAGAGTTTTCTCAAATTTTTCGATACTTAATTGTAAGATATTTTCTTAATCAAAGTTGATCAAGTAAGTTGGTGTTCTTTTTTCTAAATTGGGAAGAAAGTTTCCATCCTTTTTTTTTTATCTTGGTGTCTCTTATTTATCTTATATTTATTTTTATTTCATCTTGAGAAGAAATATTTTCTGGGTTATTTCAGCTGGAGGGTCTATTTTCTAAGAGAAATGCTACTCCTTTCTTCCATGCTCGAATTGGGTTTTGGAGAAATTGAGCATCACTTTTTATCTCTCTAATAATGATCGTTTTCTTGATTTGTGCTATCTTTTTTTTTCGTAAATGAACTTTTTTTTTTAATGTTATATTGTTAGTTTTAATGATCAAGTTGTTATTTTTCATGGGAAGGAGGTGATTGATTCTAAATTTTTTGCTCGGTGGCTTTTTTTTACTGTATATTTTGCTTTGGATCATTGATCTGGATTGAGGAATGTGGTCAAGGTATTGCTTATGTTTGCAATAATGGTTGCTCTGAAACATTGATCTGGATTGAGGAATGTGGTCAAGGTATTGCTTTATGTTTGCAATAATGGTTGCTCTGAAACATTGATCTGGATTGAGGAATGTGGTCAAGGTATTGCTTTTTGTTTGCAATAATGGTTTCTTTGGATCATTGATCTGGATTGAAGAATGTGGTCAAGGTATTGCTTTTTGTTTGTAATAATGGTTGCTTTGTATCATCATTGATCAAGATTGAGGAGTGTGGTATAAAGTTGCTGTCTTTGTTTGCCTTGCCACTGATTGACCTTGGACTTGAAGGAGAAGGAGAGGTGATATACCAAAGGGGTGGGTGGAGGGGGAGGTTGGATATGGGTGTTGATTACTATAACATATTGGGGGTTAGGAGGAATGCCACTGACGATGATCTCAAGAAGTCCTACCGCAGGCTAGCCATGAAATGGCACCCGGACAAGAATCCCAACAACAAGAAGCAAGCCGAGGATAATTTCAAGCAGATCTCCGAGGCCTATGAAGTAAAAATTCCACCTTATCCTTCGTTTGTTCGATTCGTTCGGTTCAAAACTTGGAATTGATTGCCGATTGTTGAAATGCTATTTATGTGGTGTCTTCTTTTGACAATTCTATTGGAACTCAGTTTTTAAGATTGCTAACTCTTGAAAGAATTGCGGAACTTACGCTTTAAAGGAGTTGGGAAACAAGTGCTACATTTTTTATGTAATTGTCAATCGCATTTTTATTCTACTGTTTATTTACCTTGATTTTCCATTTGATTTGCTAATTGAATGTTCATAAACGGTGTCAAAGTGGCATTTTTAATTGAAGGAGTTGCAGCAACTCACTCTCATTGGAAAAACGTCGGTGTTTTTCATGCCATAGTATGACAAGTTCTAGTTTATTTTGTGTTTGTTAATGCATATTTTTCTCCCCAACCTTTCTCAACTTTAAACCTCCTAATATTTCATTCGTTTGTTTTTGTTAATCTAGGTGCTTAGCGATCCAGAGAAACGGGTTATCTATGATCAATTCGGGGAAGAAGGCCTCAAGGGTGTTCCCCCGCCGGGTGGAGGAAGTGGGCATGGAAATGGCAGTTCTGGCAATTTCAAGGATTTTCACTTCAATCCTCGAAATGCAGAGGACATCTTTGCTGAGTTTTTTGGGAGCAGCCCATTTGGTTTTAATTCGCCCAGTCCTGGCAGGTCTATGAAGTTTCAAACAGACTGTGGAATGTTTGGAGGATTCAGTGGTGGGGAGAGCATGTTTCGATCATACACAGAAAGCATGGGAGCTTCTACATCCAGTAAGCCTCCTCCTGCAGAAAGCAAGGTAGCCTGCAGCCTTGAGGAACTCTACACGGGGTCTGAAAGGAAGATGAAAATCTCTAGAAACATTGTTGATGCTAATGGGTGAGCACTTCCATTTCTCTATGCATAGAAAATTTTAGTTTACAACTTTAAGCCTGTCTTTACTTTTCTGTTCAATATTATCCTATCAAAGAACAAATTTTGAATAGCCTTGTGCTTGAAAAATTGAGTCTCCATTCTCATCGTAGCATCAGTAGACTTGATGTCATTGAGGGCTTCACCTTGCTACAACCATGCACGAAATTAGATTTTAAAACCGATCGAAAAGGATTGAATGGGGGATAGTGTTGTAAAATAGAGTTTTAAAAACTGATTTTTAGTGTAGAGATGCCTGTAAGATGGCATCGCTGGCCTCATTGCTGCAAACATCACTAGGTAAGGGCTGAATCGCTCTTGGCTCCATATTGCTGGTCGCATTGTTGATTTGCAGGGATTTTTATTTAGCAGTTTTTTGCCCGTTGCCTCTGATTGGATTTCTTGATTGGTTCTTTCTCGGCTTCCTATTTGTATTGCCATCTCTGAGGTTGGCAATTTCTATATTCCGCTCTAATATTTTTCAACAGATAGCTCATGCCAACCTGTTAACTTAACCATTTACCTGTTATTGAGTATGAAAATAACTCAAAAAAAAGGGACAAACTTTGCAAACAAGGCAGGCAGGTAGGTCTGTAAATGAGTGAAAACCTTAGAACATCACCGTTAAAAAGTGCAACACTTTCATTGTTCATTTTTCACTGAACTTTTGCTGTTTATTTTGGTTGGCTTGTATTTTCCGAAATCTTCACTGTGGCTTTAACCTCAGCAGAAGTATGTATACTCAGCATCATATGTATACATGAAGCGTAAAAAACCATGTATTATTGTCTCATTAATCAAGCAAAACAGTAGCAGTAAGCATCATAGATTAGCAATTACCAACTAAAGATTTGAATCCCATGTTTATATTCAGTTGTCTACATTAAGCTGATAGATATGGTATCTGCTTCTAATGACAGGCGCTTACGACCAGAAACAGAGATTTTAACAATCGATGTGAAGCCTGGATGGAAGAAGGGGACAAAGATAACATTTCTAGACAAGGGAAAAGAGTCCCTGAACCAGCTTCCAGCAGATCTTGTGTTTGTAATAGATGAAAAGCCCCATGACACCTTCAAGAGAGATGGAAACGACCTACAAATGACCCAAAAAATTTCGCTTGCAGAGGCACTTGGAGGAGTAACGGTGATCCTAAAAACCCTTGATGGGCGCACACTATCCATTCCTCTGAATGATATTGTAAGCCCTGGTTTTGAGTATATAATTGCTAATGAAGGAATGCCTATTGCCAAAGAACCTGGGAAAAGAGGAACTTTAAGAGTAAAATTTGATGTGCACTTCCCTTCCAAGCTAACATCTGAGCAGCAAGCAGGAGTAAAACGCATTTTAGGAGGCTAACTGATGATCTTCATACTGCTTTCGTTGTGTGTAATATAGTTCCACTCTCCACTTTATGATTCTTCCTATTTTTAAAGTTTGTTGTAATTGATGCTCATCATAAAAACCACCTTTTATGTCATTGTATTGGTTTTTAAAAAAAACTTTGCAAAATCAATTCCTGAGTGGGTATGTCTCTAACAAATCTCTTTAGAAAGAAAAAAGAAATCTCTCTTAAGTATAATATTGATTTTTTTATATTTCTAATTCCTGTGCATGGTTGTGGCAAATTCCATGGAATATTAAATATTTCTGTTTGCCTAATTTCATTTTCATATTGGGCATGATGTGATGGTCTTAGTCCAAACTTACAAGCTCTTGAGATCAAAATTTAATGAATGAAGCTTCCTATACACTACAAGATATCACTGATGAGAAGAAGCTAAAAACTCTCCTGCTGACTATTTTCTTTTGCAGATGATTAGAGCACATGGTCTCCCAACTCTTTTTGACATGATTTACTCTGATATGTATGTTGGATAAATGGGTGTAAAACCTTTGGGATACAATTGTTTAAAGGATTCTTCACATTGGTTCAACTGTTTGCCTGCTCTTCCAAAAAACTGGAGCAACCATTTTCCAAACTGCATTGATGGTAAAAAGAGAAATTTTAATTACTTGTATGATAATCAGACATGATATGACTTTTACATAGAAACTTTAATGCATGGAGGTGATTTAGAAAAAAAATAAAAAAAGATTTATGATTAAATAAATGCACATAACCACAAAAAAATTTGATATTATTCTTGACTTTAGACCTTAATGTTTTGGCTACATCCATGCAGATCTCTCAAAATTAATCTAATGTCGAATACTTTTTAGGATAAGTCTAATATATTAGTAAAGCTAATGTGCTTATAATAATAAATATCTAAATTGGTTAACCATTTGAAGGGATGATTTAAGGCCAGTCAGGCTCGGTCATTAATTACAAGCTATATTTTGAGAAAGAATTTTTTATTTATAATCCCTTAATGAAAAATTTCATGGCAAATTATGGCAATTCTGAAACTAGTTCTAAAGACAACTAAAATACTCACTATAGATACAAGCTGCTAGCCATTCATTCACAACTTTAACCCAAGTACTTGTCCATCCAACATCTATTGTCCATCTGAGAAACAAGAATGCTCATGAGTGTTAATTTAGGTGAAACAACAAGATTAAGTACACCACATATTGTAGAAGAAAAAAGAAGAGCATGTACTTAATATATAATCTTTTTTATCAAATAAGAATATAATTTACTCTCCATTTTGTGCATTAATTTTCTCAAAGATTTTTATTAAGTTAATCATCTTAAATTTTAATGGCATTGTGTGTATTACATACTTTTGCATTGTGTGGTGTGGATTCCAACTGATAAATAGCATTGCAAAGTACATGGATCCCATTGCAAAAACAAAGTGGAAGAACCCATAACCATATGGAACATCATCTGGAGATTGTGATTCCTCTTTCTTGAACTGTTCATTCAGATAAAATGTCATATACAAATATTATGCATTAAAAAAAACTCTACTTAAATATGAATAACAAATAGAATGTTGCAAAGTAATTACCTCAAAGCATTTTGAATCTATTCCTGTAGCAAATGTTGCTATGACCATAGCAAGGAGTGCAATCACAAAGCTCTGTCAATGTAATGTAGAAGGTTTAGCTTAAAAATATAAATTAAATTAATATAGACATTATTGAATGATAAATTATGTAATAGTTTGTTTCTAAGTCTATTTAGATATGTTGGTTATGATTCTTGTATGTTGTTGTAACAAACTAAAGTCTATAAAGAGAAGAAATTAAAGTCGGGGTAATCTCAAAGAGTTGTTTAATTTTTATTGTTTTATGAATTTTAACAAATAGTACATCTTGATCAATAGACATGCAAGATTTTTACAAATTAGTCGTACATCCAATACCTATTAGATAATATATGATATATTAGTAATGTATGTTTACAAGCCTTTATTTTGATTGACTACTTTGGAGAAATGATTTAAGCTTATTATTTTGTAATTGAGCTGGGTCCTTACAAATACATGTGTAAAATTGATAAACATTTTTAACAAAGTACTTGATAAATTTACTTGAAATTAATAGACAATATAAGTCAACTTTGAATTTGTTTTAATTAATAATTTGCAAAGAATATTAGAATTTGTAATCCAAACTAAATGAAGAATTACTATGATTGTGAGCCAATCTTTATCTGTGGCCACTTCTGCCTTTTTATTGCATGTCTCTGTTGGCGGTTCACTGGGGGCATAAACAGATGTTCAAAAAATGTAACAAAATAAGTGTTTATTACACTATAAAGGAGATAGCACAATATTGTCCATTAGATTTGAGTAGCTTACCTTCTCAAACCACACCAACAAATAAACACAACATACAAACCCATTAATCCTGGGGTTAGAAAGCCTCCATTAACCTATAATATTGGAAAATATTGAAAGAAATTTCTTGAGAAACATGCTTATATATAGTGCTTTAATTTGAGATAATAAGCTTTGAAACAAATAAGAGATGACAATATATGTATGCCTTACTTTTGAGTGGAGTGAGACACATATCATGAGTTGGACTAGCAACAAGGTCCAAGTGATGAAAAAGAGGTTGAGTGTGCATGATACTTTGGGGACATACCAAATGTACATCAAAACTATCCCACATGTAGAAGCCACACATGCACTAGCAACAAGTGCATGCACATGGATTCGACTACAGTTCAACATTCACAAACATTATTCTTTTTTTTCAAATAAAAAATCTATGTATTGTAAACAAAAAATTAGTAAAATATTGTGGGTCTTCTTCTTTTTCCACCGATTATATATCTTCGTAGGACATTTGGGATATGGGTTTGTAGTGTTCCAAGTCTTAGTCTTAAATTTAAGTTCACATAAGCTCATAAAATGTGTGATATCAGAGTCAGTCCATGTCACCACGCTACGTGTGAAAGATAACAACTTAAAAAAAAGACTACTTAGGAGAGGCTGTTGTGGCCCAGAAAAAAACTCTTAAGATAGGATTAACAGCTACTTAAAATCGTAGTGTAAGTAGTAAAATGTTACGAATCTTTGGTGTGGTATGGAGCATGGGGTTTGAACAAACTAATTTGATAGTTGATTTGCTTTTGAAATAAAATCTTACTTTGGATGAGTCACTCAAAGAAAAGAAATTAAGATGTTATTGCATACCACTTAAATATATACTTCTTGGAAGTGAAGTAGTCATTCAACCATGCTACAAAACTGGTTATGCTGATGAGTTGAATGAGTAGAAATATCCTGAAACCATAATCTTCATAACCAAAAGTTCATAGCATTTCAAAAGAATCAAAGAGAGAATGATATTTATGGGGAATACTCACCCAGCACCAAAGAGAGCTATTTTACCTGCAAAAATGACTCAAATTATACTCGAGTGTGTATTAGTTGGTTAAACAAGAAAAAATGTATATCTTGTAAACCATGTTGGGCAAACTAACCATAAAGTTGAATGATAAAACTAGGAATGAAAAATGGAACAACCATCAAACCAATCCACAATGTGATCTTGGGCAACCACCATCCAGAATGCCAATGCTCTCTGTTCTCATACAACTTTGAAGTCCCAATTGTGGTCAGAAACATTATGAAGTAAAATATCTTTCTCATGAGTAAAGGCTATAAATTGAAATATGTATCAAGAACTGAATTTCACAAATCGATTTGCCAATTGTAGGAAGGATACAGAGCAACCAAAGCTCACACGGAGTACTCCTTCTGTTCCCAAGCAATCAGATGCCCCCTGACATCCTTTCAATCCTGCATGTATGACAAAATATGTTATTCTTTCATTGTTGAAATGATGCGAGATTGGTTGAAACTTGAAACCCAGAAAATGTAGACATGTATTGTAAGGAGAGAATTTTTATAAGGTTGATGGAATTACTTTGGAGTTCTGAGAGAGCAGCCTGGGCATAGTCCCTGACCACCCAAGCTAGAAGGTTGGTGAAGAGGAAGATGAGGCCATACACATATCTTGCCATCCATGGGTTAGGCCCCATGCAGAACTGTCTGCAACATGACCTCTCCATCATCTCCAAGAACCTCTCTCCCCTGCTCATCCCCACCACATCACCACCACCACCTCTCCTCCCCATTCTCCACCTCCATCTCTCCTCCTCTTCTTGCTGCCTCTGATCCACCACATCCATTTCAATCAACAAATGATGCTTGCCCAAATCATTTGATTCCGCCCATCACTAACATTCCAGGTCTTGTCGTCTCCATCTTTCCCCTGCACGGAACAGTTTCCAAAGTAAAAAACACAAGTGTTTTTTTTTCATTGGAAAAGGTTTCAGAACCATATATTTGCGACAGTTTGACACTGGGTAATGGCTATTGTTGCAAGTTACGCATTGTATGCTTGTAAATGCAATAGTTAACTTAGAAACAACAAAGGTTTTATAGTTATATATATATAGATATTATTGTGACAAATAATGCACGTCAAGTTTCTAATGTTGTGTAAGGCATTTCAGTTTTAAGGGGAGCACTGAATGTCTCTTTTTTCTACTTCACGCCAGCCAAGCTTTTGCTTCACCTTACCAACTTCCAAACTGTTGCATGACAACTTGGCCAAGTGGCAAAATTGGCCAACGGGCAATTGAAATTATTACCTTAGTATAATTTTATCATTTTGTTCTCACATGAATATTCGCGTTGAAAAAAAAAGACGAGATTCCTCGTAAAAAACTTGGTCTGGTTAATCAAATTAAAAATATTTTGATTTGCTGATGACACTCACCTTTAGTTATTAAAATAAAAAAAGTCGTTTTTTTTGTATTCTTTATTGGTTTTATTGGAGACAAAGTTACTTTTCCTAGTCAAAAATTGCAGAACATTGTTCTTTTTTGTCTCTCTGATTGAAGTGACTAATAATATGGAGCTCCAAATGTAACGAATGAATATATATTGGCCCTTCCAAGTTCCCTTCTATCATGCTACTACAAATATATGTCTGTCTGTTACACTGTGTTCACTATGACCAATGCTTGATAGGATTAAAGTTCTACTAGTACTGGGATTAATAGTTCTAGTGTTCATATTTTTTGTGTCATAATAAGGTTTGTTAATATAAAGATGAACAGTTCTAGTGTTAATGTTTTTGGGTGGGATCCAGTTTTGACATCTTTTCAAAAAATAAGAAGGTGGGATCCACTTTTTTATTCTTTGCTCCTAAGTAACTGCTAGATTCCCCTCAGCTCTATTCAATTGTTCATTCATCAGTTAGGCCAATATTTTTATCTTTCAAAACAAAAAAAAACCCGCTATTTTTAGGCACCTACAAAGTTTTGATTTTTAATTTTTTTTCTTCCATGATTATTTCCAATTATCATGGGTAAATTAATAACAAAAAGAAATATATATATATATATATATATATATATATACTTGCAATAATTTTTTTATGAATCATGTGGTGAAATCTTCCTAGCCAGTATGAATCCCACGAAAACTTTAGATCAATGACTGCAAATATGTATATATTTCTTCTTCAAAAAATAATATTAATAATTAAAGAAAGCAATTAAAGATATGTAACCAATGTTTGTTGGGAGGAGGGGAACAATTTCAGAGGAGAACACTTCTCATCCCATTAGCAGTAGCAGATTGCAACAAGAAACTAAACTCACAGATGAGACCTTCATTGCAGAAGAATATTTGAGAAACTCATCATCATTTTGCTCCTAACTAAGCCAGTGGTATATGCATCAGAGCCTAAAATGCAACTTCACTGCAGCAAGAACTGATACAACCAAAACAAAAACATTAATTCATAGAGGAGAAAAGCTATGTATCACATGGGAAAAAGAAGAACATGATGAACAACATGAGGAATATAGTGCAAGAAACTACTGCAACATGATGATACATGAAGTTGAATATATTGACCTTCCATTGATCTGCACACTTCAGTGCGCGAGGTTGATGATCAGATGAGAAGAAAAAAAACAAAAAAGTAAAGCAGAGACGAAGAGCCAAGGCTTTGAACAACCAAAGTTTGGAAAAGAAGAGAAAGCTTGTCATTCATGATGAAAAAGTAAAATCCAGTTTCTACCTTCAATCACGAAATTACCCATCAAATTTTAATTGATTCAAAAGTTTATATTATGGTCATAAAATGGGCAGGGGCTGTAGCACTTGCCTCATTACTGTAAATTGATTAAATTTTAAAAAATAATTTAATTATTATAGTTATTTTCTTAAATATCACTAATTTAAAGTGTTACATAGGGTTTACTATAACACTTAGCAAATCCCTGGCCTATTATATGTGACAAATTATGTATCTAATCAAGTATCTGATTTTTTTATGTAAGTTTATTTATACATAATATTTTCTATGTAAATTTGAAAATTCCATGTCCTTAATTATAATTGCATTATTGATATAGGCCTCTTCTATTGTTTTAAAGGTGCATTAATAAAAAAAATAAAAAAATATTATGGTTTAAAGGGGACCAAACTTTAGATAAAGCTTACATATTCAATTAGTCATATATATAATTGGCTCCCAGCAGGCTGGGAGCTCAACTCCCCACTTAAACCACTAACTCGAAAATAAATTTTCCGGGTTTTTTAAAAAAATTATGATTGTATTAGTTATTCCGGTCAACAATTTTGTCTTATCTAATCAACTTTATAGAAGTTAATTTTTACTTTTAACATGAAATAAAAGAGAGGAACTCTATAAATTGGGCTGGTGTTGTTTCCATCTCTAATTAGTAATTAACAAGTATAGATTGGGTAATAAGATTAAGGCCTTTGTTGAGAGTGGGAACATTCCATTCTTCCTTGCGTGTAGAGGATGAATGATAACCTCAAAACAAAGCAAATAGCATTGATTTAATCAACTTGTTTTAACATTTTGCAATCTTTCTCCCTTGTCTTTATATCATATCAATGTAGCACTTTTGCATTGCACTACACACTTAGTATCAATCATGTGCTCCCCTCTTTGCCTTCTATTAGCCTCTTTCTTTGGTGCAAAAATCAATAATCAAGTCATAAAGTGAAGGAAACACATCATACTCACAATTTTTTTTTTCAGAAGAACTTTGCTCTATCTGAATCATTATATTTTCAGTGTCATTTGTAATGGTATTTAGTAAATGGAGGATACTCTAATTTCCGTAAAATTTAATTTGAGTCTGTGGATTATGAAGAATTATTGGATGATGTGGGTAATTTTATTTAAGTCGAAAAATAAATATAAACATGTGATCTAAATAAATGACTCGATTTAAATGTTAGAAGTATTGTTATTTTAGCTTCTGTCGAGCAAACTCTTAGAAATTAAATTACTAAGGATGAGAGCTTAATATAAGACAAATGATTAAAGATGGACACTTATGTTTAATTAGGTTGGATTAACAAAATAAGTTAGTGACTCCTTGAATGTTGGCTTTTTATAAATAAAAAAAACAAAGAACAAAAAACAAAAAAACAAAAGTAATGTTGCTCTAAGCCCTTTTTTGACCAGGAAGTGGAGCAAGCCAAATAGAGTTGGATTATTTAATGATGATTTATTTGATAATGATAATTATAAAATAAATTTGATTGATAGAGAAAAGATAAAAATTTGCATGCAAACTAAGCTAATATTGGAATTAAGTTGCTAAAAAAATGCCATAATCATGAATAAATGGGTTCAGACCATGTTGGTTTAATCTAAACGTTAGTACAAATTTTAGAATTTGTTTAACTTTGACTTGTTTTTAAAAAATGCCATAATCATGAATGGGTTCAGACCATGTTGGTTTAATCTAAACGTTTGTTCTATTCTTTAGGAAGCTCAAATTTATCAGTCAATTTCCTATAAATTAGCAAGTGGTTAGCTCATTCTTTACTAATTCTAAATTTGAATTTCAATCTGTTAGCCGGCCTTGTAGGTAATTAATTGGATTACCCAGCTGCCATTTTTCATAATCTTCAATAATCATAATTCATAGTATTTTATACAACATTCTTTACCTCCGAAAATAAAAATTAAAAAAATCGAAATGCCCTACCTTTTTCTTAAAAAATAAAAATAATAAATAATAAAAATAATGGCAACAAACTAATAGCAACAAAACCATACATAAATCAATATACAGAAGAAAAGTTGTGGGTAAATTTGATTTGAGTGCAGATTTTATGGGTAAATGTTGGGTACAATACTTGAGCTCAAGCAAGTTGAGAAGCATAATTATAGGGTTACCAAACAACATATTGCAAGGTCATCAAACTCAAAACCAAGAGAGCAGCAGAACTCGTACAACAATTTTAGATTTACAGATTACATTGATGGCCTAAGAAACAAGAAAAGCATTCTATTTGGTAATAAAGCAATTTCATCAAAAATAAATAAATACAACCACCCCCGTCTGCACTACTGCTAGAACCATAACTACACTAATGGATTCAGGGCCTCCAATCCATTCCATTATGGCCAGGCGTTCTGTAATATTGCTGACCCATTCGTTGTGCCCCAGTAGCTCCGGGAGAAAATACACCAGATGCCGGAAGAGTAGACCATTTTGCACGCTGCCATGGCCAGAATAATGCCTGGTCCGGCGCTTGGGTTGCTTGTGAATGGTAAGGCGTACGTAAAGGCGGTTGCAAGTCAACCAGTTGAGGCTGGTGCGGTACAACCATAGGTGTTTGTAAAGAGTGTTGCTGGTAAGGGTGCCCAGAAGTAGGAATGGGCAGCGCAGCCGGATGGGGGTGAGATCGAGGACGAACTTCACGACCAGGTTGCCAGTCAGGAATGTCATCATCGTCATTCCATGGCTGGATTTCAATTCTGGCGCCACGGCCACGGGGATCCCAAGTCATGGGGCTAGAGGCTGGTTTATTTTGTCCATATTTATGTATGAGATCTCTTACAAGCTCGACTGGTCGATCTGCTCGACCAACCACCCCCCCACCAGAAGCTATCGACTGCCTATACGAGTGTTCTGAGGTTTTGCCAAATTGAAATTCTGGAAGGTCATCGTCATCCCGGCCTCTCCTGCCTGCTCCGGGACCAAACCCTGGTGGCACATCATCATCATCATCATCAGACATAGCATCTGGGTTGGTAACAATGGCAGGAGGTGGACCCTGAGATTGTCCCACACGGGGACTTTTTTCTTGTTTCTTAATGGATGAAGAGCAATGTTTTCTTGAGTTTTGCCTGTGGTACGACGGCCTCGGAGATGTGGTTGAAAACATGGCTCTGCGCCATACTACAATTCCTATGAGGCCGCTGTCTAAATTCTTAACCGCGTCTGCATTGTCCTCAGGCAACAGCCCAGAGAGCATTTCTGTTGTGCTGCTGTCAGATGAGCATACATACAGCTCTACCCCAGGAGCTGGCTCAGCAAACCCAATTCTCACATCAGCTACATATGATTCGACAGCCTGCAACTAATTTTTTTTTTATATCAATGCTAAAAATTGAGAATTTGACTATTTAACCTAATGAATGAATATCACAAAACTTACCTTAGACTGTCCACTCTTTGGGGATCCTTCCTCCCAGCAAAAATGAACCACCTGCCATTTTAGAAGGTTATATGTTTACTACATTAAGTCCTTCCACAAGATTGAATGGATTAAACAGTATATAAGGATTAAGTTGGCGATTAAAAAGATACAACAAGCATGATAGAATAACAGAAAGAAAGAAAAGGGAGAATAGTCTATCAAATACCATGATTGCACGACTTCGAGATTGAGGCAGTTCTTGGAGGAATTTCCTAAAAGCATCTAGTCTAACTCTTCCTTTAATTTCAAGCATACTTGGCCATTCTATAGTCAATGTCTTCTCGCCACTGTACAAAAAATACCACATTAACGATAGCTGTTATTTTTATATGTAAAAACATAAATTTCAACATAGTCATTTCATTTCATCGTGAACAGTAATACACCTCACTCGGAGTGATCAGACATTTCAAAGAATCAATGGCATAGCAAGCAGTGTGTACCTCATGACCAATATATCAGGCACACAACTTATTCTAACATACTATAGCATTCACAAATAATTATAATGATCTTTCAATTTGCACACAAAGGAAAATACACAAAACCAAAGCACCCACTGTCAGTGAAAGATTGTGTTGTCTATTTCAATCTGCCTCTCACATTCCCTAAAAAAACAAGAGCTAAAAAATGGCAAATCAATAAAATCTGACCTTTTAAAGAAGCCAGTAACTGTAATCACAGAAGAAATAGTTAGCTGAAGTATCCCATTCCATATCTTATCGCCCTTATTCTCATCAACAAACAACGTCAATTCATTCTTGTTATCATCAGATTTAATATCACTTCCAGTTTTTTCACCCTTTCTCTCGACTTCAGCCTTTTCTTCTTTGGGTAATAAATCCATAGATTCTCTCAAATCTGAACTTGTGAGATCCTTCAACGGCTCTGTCCTTTTTAAAATACCATCTTTCAAAGTCATATCCTCAGCAACAAAGTTAGGTGGGTTATCAGAAGGCAGGCTGCCATTACTCGATTCCATAAATTCATCCAAAGAAACAATGGGGGGAAGCAACTCTGTGTCCTTTAATTCCGCATTAACCACAAGACCTTTCCCTGAGTCTAAGCTAGTAAGAGAATCAGTTACAAGTTTGTCTGTTTCAGAACTGGCCTTCTCACTAGTCTTGATTTCCACCTTCTCTTTTGTTTCATCCTCAGTCACTGGAGTTCGGTTTGGCAACTTAATGAGTGAGCTTTCTCCAATAGCCACCTCCACAGAAGTCCCATCATCTTGTTCAAACTCAACTTGAAATTCGCCTTTATGAGTTTTTTTCACTACACGCCTTAAATCAATATCAGAATCTGGCAGGACAACCATCTGCGCAAGCTCCTCTGCCTTAGCAATCCTCCATTGAGAAAGCTCTTTTGAAGCAAGTTCCTCTGCAGTCATAGCACATAACTTTTCTGGGGGGATTTCACCAGCCATTACACGCTCTCGGAGTTCAGGGTTATTACGGTCTTTCAAATTAAATAAAAGTGATCTCCCCTTCTCTTTATACTTCTTATTAACACCCCCAAACAATTTGAACAATTCCTCTTCTATTTTTGAAGCCAAAGTTTGTGTGCTCATATCATTTGGAAAAGCTGGATTTTCTTCCATGAGTTTGGGTTTTTTCGCATCACGCATGTCATTCATGTCAAAGTCATCGAGATCTATATCAGATGCCCAATAAAGTCCATTACCTTGTAAAAGGTCATCTTTCAGAATAAACGAAGTTTCTTCTTCTGGAAAAACATCCCTTGGATTGAACTCTTGATCACAGGACCACATTTTAGCAAACTCAAGTTTGTCTTCATCAATATAATTTCTAACTAAAGATCCCTCATTAACACTCTGACTAAGATCAGTACTGCCAGAGGCAGAAGTTTGGTCGGTAGCTTCAGCTAGGGAATTAGTGCAATTTACATCTACTTCCCGAGAATTAGTGCAATCCGCACCTACTGCAGTGGTTTGAGCTGATTTAAGCTCCACAGAGGATGATAAGGCAACAATAGCATCTTCTTGATGTGGAGGAACCTCAGTTTTCACCTGGCGTTCTGGCAACTTCAGAGGGGACTGCTTGCGAGCACTTGAATTTTCACTTACTTGCAAACTTTGGCTCTCATCCTTTTGAGCAGGTTTTGCCTGATCAACCAGAGCTAATGCTTCTGATAAAGACTCCCGTAATTTTGATCTCACATTTTCAAATGATTCTTGGGCCTTAGGAGGTGGTCGCAGGTGAGTCTTAGAAGATGCTTGAGGCTTGGTAGCAGGTTGAGGTTTAGACCGAGGCTGCATCACGGGCTTTGATAATGGTTGCACTCGGGGCTTCGTAGGCAGCTGCATATGAGGCTTTGTAGGCAGATGTACCTTGGTACTAGTAGACGGTTGCATCTGAAGAGGCCGCTTGTTTGTCGCGGGTAACTGTTGTAGACTAAAATTACTCGCCATGGCAAAATTGTCTGGTACATGTACGAAGTCCATTTTGTCTGAGTACATACAAGCCAAACTGCTGTCGAAATCTTCAGTGACAACTTTCTGAGGCTGAAACATATCCAATGAAACAAACTTAGAAATTTCCTAAACAGTGTATGACACCAAAGAATAAGATTCTAAAGATCTCACAAACATTATCACAACCAGCTTTGTAGTAGTACTCAATAACAAGATAAAGAAATCAAACAAGTAGCATCATCAGTATTGAATGGGTATTCGATCATATCAAACAAGCATCATCATCAACAAACAATCAAATCAAGGAAAACAAACAATTTTGAATGTGACAAGCTGGGATACAGAGGTGAGATCATACAATCGAAACGATTCAGAGATGAGATCATACAGTCAAAATATAAGTTTTAGAAATTACAAACAGCAAAGATTCAACTACTCAATATAGCCAGTTTCCTCTTACATCCATTCCCATCCAGTTGTTTAAGACTTCTGTGACACTACTCATCAACGACTAACAGGGTTAAAGCCAAACACGTAACAGATTCAAACAGGTACCCTGACTTCAGAACATAAAGCTCACGCTTTAAGCAAGATGTAAATTATACAATTTAAGTTAATCAGATACGATAAGTCAATCAAATAAGATAAGTCAAACGATTCAAGATCAACAAAAAAAAAGCTGCCCACCCAAAAAAAACAAAGAGAGAGATGACCAAATCTCGTAGAAAAGAGTACATATGCCACGGCAAAGTCGCAACACCGTCAAAAAGATTGAAATCAGCTAGACGTGCCCATAACAGAAGACTTGTAAGCTGGAAAGCTTTTTTATTTTTGCAGAAAACGTTTGATACAACCATCGCTTCCCTTCCTTAAAAATTGTTAACGAAAAATTTTACAAATAAGAAATATCTGGTAGGTGAAGATTCACTTCGCGGAGTTCAACATTTATTTCAAAATACGATAGCCATCGTCAAAAATAAGATACCGGCCCTGTTATAGATTTAGCTTGAACACAAGTTTCAAGGTAGACCAGCCAAAATGGGATTTTACTACCTATTTGCCATTTATCCTCCGCTCCCAAAATAACAGCGAGAGCAGGTGGTGAAACCCAACATATAAATACACACAGAGAGCTAACGTATAATACACAACTTTAACATTACAACGTCATTTGGAGGTGTGCTTTTCATTCCCTGTGATAGCCTCGGTAACATTTCCCACTTTGACATACAATCGATAAGAAAAAATTGGCTGTCACCATTGAATAGTAAAACCAACACTTTGTGTATGTGGATTCAGATGGTGCTTTGTCGATGGTAACGACCCTGTGTAAAGAAAGCATGCTGAATTTTTGATATGTAAAGATCCTGACTCCTTCCCTCAGCAAATATGGTGCGAGTTACCCAGCAAGGTTATCAGTATAGGGTAATGGATGAGCAAACCGCAATTAATCCCCAGGTCATGATTACCAACAATTTAACTCCCAAAACAACTTATCAAGAAAAAATGATCCAACACAAGAACAGACCATGTACAATCCCGTTTTGGAGAATTAGGAACCGAATAAAGACTACTGCATTGCCCACTCTTTACCAGCCAGTTTATTCCATTCACAATACCAGATTCAACATCATCAATTACTACTACTACTACTACTACACAAAGAGAGGAGAGGCCGAGCACTTGCAATCAGCTCCCACCCACTCGGAAACAACTCCCACACATGGGTGGATGATGCATGCGTAGCCCCCGAGCTGTAACAACATGGGAACTTCGCTCCTCTCTGCAAATGCCAACACAATCAATCCCAACCAAGATATTTGCAACCAAGCTCAAAAAAACCCACCACCATCATTCCACCAAATCATCCAAAGCAAGAAACTCCCGCAAAAAATCAACATCATCGCATCAATCCAAAGCAAATTTTGTACGCACACAACACCGTCCAACCAATCCCAAAATGCCAAGAAAAAATCCAATCTTTCCGCGCTCCGACCACCAACCACAATTCCAAACCCCGAAATAGCCACAAAGGCACCATCTTTCGAATCGAAAAACGCAGAAAAACACGATTCCCCAGCTGCTTCAAACCAAGAAAACACACAATCGAAACGACGTCCAAAAACCCTAGTTCAACTCAAAAAATCAGCCAAATTTTGGGGAAAAAAACTGCTCACCGACACTGCTCGATCCGATCAGCAACATGGAACCGCCGAATCGAAACCCTAAATCGGCGAAATCGATCGGCGATTTCGACCCTGCTTCGATCGCCGACGACGGCGAAGAACAGCTCCCAATTTGTTGATTTGGGGATAAAATTTATACAATTAAATAAAAAAGATGGCCTTTTTTGAAGACCTAATTTGCGACCGACTTATTCGAGTGCAGGACCGTCCGATTGATGTTGATCGGACGGTGGATATCTGTCGGTGGAGTCGAAATGGTGGGCCGTCGGATTGATGCCAAGCCCACTGTCGATTTGAGCTTATTATTAATGCGATGCTTTTCGGATTAGTCAAATCGAGTTTTGTTTAGTTTAAGCTTGATTTGTTTGATTTCGAGTTCCAATCAAATTAAAAATTATTCAATTTTATTTAAATTTGAACTAGCTTAATTTACATTTATTGATGTTTTTTTTTAATTTATATTAAAAGTTAATGTATAATTAAAATATCTCAAGTTTAACATAATTATAGGTAAAATATAATTTAATCATGTATAAATTTATTTAAAATTGATATCATATAATAATATTTTATAACTTAATTATATTTATATAAAAAAATTATACTCCTTATATAAAGTATCAAGCTTTGAGTCAAGCTAAGTTGTATAAGTACATTTAATTTTAAGTTAAGATTCGAGTTAAATATTGAGCTAAATTAAGATTAATTGAACTTTTAACAACCCTAGTACTACCAAAAGTGTCATACATCCTCATTTTCCACGGGAAATTTGTATTTTTTCTAAAAAAACATCCGATTTAATTTTCACATGTAATTTATAATATTCACACGCAATATATATATATATATATATATATAGCCCTTATTTATTGTCCTCTTTTTATGTTTTCCAAATTCACCTCATAAAACTTATATGAGGTATACATCAAATTTAAACATTTTCATTAGGACCCATATAATGAAGGTCATATCTAAGAGTGTAGGAGGTTAATAAATTTTTAATTTTTTTGCCATCAATATATCTTACTTTTAGAGCTTTAAACAATATACTAGTTTAAATATATTTTGAAATTAATATTTATTATATTTACTTTACTTTATTAATTAAGATAAAAGGGTTAAAAGCATGTGCTTGAATTAAAATTTTATAAATACCTTTATTAATTATTTTTTTATTTATCGGGATCGGCTAAATTATTTCAAATAAAAAATATAATTTATATAAAATATATAAGTTAATAACTCATGTGTATAAACTTCTTCTAAAAAACACAGTGGATGAAAGGGGCTATTTGTAATGCTATCAATTAATTCTTGGGATACAATCACTAAGACTTGGGGATTCTCAATCTGTCTTAGTTTAGTTATTCGGTGTGAATCCATCTCTCAGACGCTGTAGCCTCAGAGACGCTCTTCATGGCTGCATTCGAATAAATAATGCTACTCAACGTTAGACCTCAAACTTAATTATCCGTCGTACTAATTGAATTTATTAAACACTAAAGAGTAACAAATCTATATTTTATACGTAAATTATTAACAAATCTTTATTTACCGCAGGAATTTTGTACCAGCTTTGGTCTACACACTACAAGAAACAGAGTCCCATTGCGTCGCATTTCGCATCGGACACAGCACCCAATAGCGACAAGCGCCTACGTAGCCGCGATGTAAAACCGACGCAAAATTTGCACAGGGAAGATTGTCAGCTCGCATCCCCTGCACGCTCGAGTGCCAAGATTTTTGGTAGTGAGATAGCTAAAAGAACTTAACATTGAAAACTCCAACTCTCCACAGCAAAGAAGAGAACTTATTCGACAAACTTCAAACTACTAAACAGTCAATACAGTCTTTTCTAAAAGCTGTTTTGATCACCATAATACTCAAAAAATCATTCGGTGGGCGACACTCCAGCAGTGTTGGGCATGGCAAGGAATGGCTTGAGTTTGAGCATTTCAGCGGTGAAGGGGTCGAAGACGATGGTGGAAGCACAGTTGGAGACGCCCTTCGACGGGCAGTCGACGATGTTGGTCGCAGCACTGTCTGCACAGAGGTGGATTCCTTTGATGTTCTGGCTACTGGTTGATCCACATTCAATGGTTGCGGTTGTTAATCTTAGTCCTTCGTTTATGGCCCTCTCCACCTCACTCAACTTGTATGTCTTGTACTTGGTTGGCTGTATATCTGCACAAACATGATCATTCATAAGGGGAAACCAAAGATCTCTCACAAATTGTGTTCTACTGCTATTTTCTTGAACATGTCAAAGGGCTTTGCTAGCTTTTGTGAAATTGGAGTATCAAAATGGAAAGAAACTATCAGATCGCCAGCTTCTTCTGTTGTAACATATCCACCAAAGTTAGTTCTGATATAACTGCTCGTGAAAGTCATAATCTGTAATTGGTATCTAAAATGAAGTGATATGAAATAAATCCTAAGATGTTAATACTAAACTCTCATATAAGAAGACTTTTTTTCCAGGTTTGTTCTTTGAACAGCATGGCCATTCACTGTTACAAAGCACAATTAAATCTCAAATCGGGCAGCTGATAAAAGCTACAACTTTCTTGTTGCTTTAATTCTTGAAGCTGATTTTTTTTAAAAAAAATTATGATTCGAGTACCGAAATGGAGGAGAAATTATGTCAGTCATCAGATTACAAGTTTTATCAACAACGCATATGAGTAGAAAAGTTATTTGTGGCAGATGTTGAAAGCTGTAATCTAAATATTCCTGTATGCCATGGTTTATGCCGATTTTTTTATACTCATTTGCACAATGAAAACAAAGCAAATAAATCATAAATCTCTTCTAGAGATTCACAAACCTTTAAACACATAAAGTGATAGCTTAGATGAAAGCTAAGATCTTGTACACGTGACACATCATGCTTCTTACTGATTTTTGAACCAATCAAGCAACCAAAATGAGAACTAATCAGAACAATCAAACCAATCATATAACCATCTTCTTTTTAATAAAACGCAGGCATTCCACACAAGAAGTGGCATTTTAGAAGCAGGTAGAATATGATGCTTACCCTTGAAATCCAGTTGGTCAAGGACATTAGCCTTCCTCCTGAGCTGCAATGCCTTAGTGAAGTACTCAGTCTGGCTAAATCCAGAGCACTTGCCGTCAGTATTCCAAGCTGACTCCCAGAAGCTGGTTCCATCACTGCTCGGGCACTTGAGGCTCGGCCAGAAACCAGTCAAATTCTTGTTGATCCCTTCAATCTGTTCCATATATCACCATAAATCATCACTATCTCATCATCAAGAATTTTGTTAGACTATCTTATCATCAATCCCATGAACTCTGTACAGGTTCAACCAATCTAAATCTTTGATATGAGACAAAAACCAGACGACCCAACAAAGCTGTGACAAGCATAGATGATCACAACAAATATGTAGAGTCATCACTCACAAAAACAAATAAATCTTAAATCATTGATATGATACAAAATCTCGCCGACCCAACAAAGCTGGGACAAATCATAGATGATAACAACAAAGATATAGAATCATCACTCCCAAAAAACACATGAATCTCTCTCTACGCACATACATGATACAATAAAACAAACAGATGATGAGCTTGGAGGTAAAATAAAAAAATAAAAAGCTTACACTGGCCGGCGAGAAAGGCTCATAGCTGCAAGATCTGCTTGGGCCGGACCAGCCGTAGGCAATGAGACGATTAAGGATGAAGTCGAACCTCGGCCACCCATTTGTCTGCCGGCAACACACTGGCGTCGGAGTGTTGCAGTACCCCCCAGGCCACTGCAAATGATCAACCACCGTTACCAAAGAACCGAACAAGATAAAATATACACATCAAACATCACAAAGACGAAGCTGCTTACAACTAAGAGGAGCCGGAAGTAGGTGATCTGGGAGTAGCCAGTGGCAGCAGAGGAAGCAACGAGAAGTAAAAGAAGAGCTGTGGCAGCAGGAGAGTGAGAAGCCATTGTTGAGCTCGCAAGGATGCAGTGCTGTGCCATCTGTGGCAATATATTTATAGAGTTAGAGATGGTTGCCACATCATTGTTGTCCTCCACTGTCTTCACTTCTTTAATTGGAGTATCACTGATAATGCAAGAATTTACAACGGGAGAAATATCGTTCATAAAATTTTATTGTATATGTTATATATTTTTTATAAAAAAAATTATAAGAAATATCATTATAAAAATAATAACATATATCATAATATAATACCCTTGTATTCAAACCATAATAACGAGAAAATTCTGATTTAAAAAATACAATTAAATTTAATGATCTCTCTTTTATTTTTATTGGTTTTTATCTGTTGAATCTCTTAAATTTCGTTAGCATACAATTTTTATCTCCTTTTCTAATAATAAGAGTAGATTGAATAACACAAAATCATGATCTCGTAAAAAGTTAAATTACTAAAAATTTGCATTTTTGATTGAATGAATGGTTAATATGAATTTGCTTGTTTAAACAAAAATGTTTAAATGAGTTTAGTTTTGTGGGAATTTAGTGGGATTTGTGTTAAAAAAAAAAAAGAAGAGTATTGACTTAAATTTTAAACTATCAAGTATTCTTTTGCATTTAAAAAAAATTATTAATCTCTTCTGCCTCATACACGTGGGGCACGTGGAGTAGACATAGACATTGGAGGGGGAGAACTTAATACTAAAATAAATTGTTGTGGGGTTTCAACAAAAAAAAGGTGGTGTGAGATAGTGATGACTATATTTATTATTTCTTAATTTTTGAAAAAATTATTAGCCACGTGGAGGACTGACTACTCGCCATCCCATATTAAAAGTAGATGCGGCGATGTTAGCAGAAATTTTATTTTATTTTATTTTTCAAAGTAAATAAGGCCAATAATTGCATCAAAAAATATATAACCAGCAATTTCATCATCAATCTTAATATCAAGTGCTATAATCTAGAGTTTTTTACCGGGAGTGAGAATTTTTTTTATATTACTATATGGTGGAGAATTAAATATAATTATTCAAAAAATATAAAATTTTATTATTATAATAAAATTACCCCTTACTTAAAAAAATAGTTTTTTTAAATAACATAGCCACTGTTGAATCGAAAAGTTCACTAGTTTAATATATTTTTGAGGAGAGTTGAGTCCGAGTTGAACTCGAAAAGTTCCAACTTTAAAATAAAATTAATTTTAAAAAATTAATAGCTTCAACCTTGCATACATTACATATAAAATAGCTTGTTCAAATATAAAATCTGTATATTGTCACGTAAAATCATCACTACAACATGTTATTATTTGTAATGTACAATTTCAAACTTCGAATCTAGGCAAGTTACACACAATTCTTATTCATTTGATTCAAATTCGAGTTAAGAATCAAACCAAATATCATCAATTCTAAGCTTTCTACTCAACATCTACCGGTGCCCAACATAGTTGCAAAAATTAGAATTGAAATCGGTTTTTGATGGACTCACTAAATTGGATCGATAAATTGGTAATCCAAATCGGTCTGATACAAAAATTTCAACATAGTCAAAATCGGTGAGTTATTAGTTATAGAACATATAATTTTTTATGTCATTTTTATGTTATGATGTGTATAATATTTTATGATATTATTTTCATATTTTTTAGATTTTTTTTTTGAATTATTTGGAGTTAGGTATTATTTTTAAGTTGACTCATATTCGAGTCAACTTTTAATTACGAGAATGTCACCTTCACTCATCCTCTCTCCCTAACGCTATTTCTTCCCCCATTCTCTCCGACGCTCCGCATATCCTTCACCTCTGTCGATCGCCGATGCCCCGTCCCCCGCTAGCGCCACCCCC
>JAVDBV010024489.1:0-14695 GCA_032619315.1 Piper longum
GCTCGATACTTTGGCACCCGCTACTCGACCTCCAGCTCCCATCATTGGCACCTCGATTGTCATCGGCAACTAAACACAAATCAAACTCGGTATATTGTTGTTTCCACCACTCAAATAGCCACTGCTACCCCATCATAGATAGTGGACTACTAGGAACAATACTCAAATCTTAATATCCGGCGACGCACATAAATCAGGTCTGTAACACTTGCCTAGGTATTTATTAGGTCCGACAATAAATATTAGCATCTGATTATTTTGCTTTGTCTAAGCCCACCGACGAATTCCGTCTAATTGCTTTGAACCTGAGATTGGTCATTATTGTTTCACACATTTTCCGGCACAACACCTTGATCCCATGGCAACCATTTTACTACCAAACTTGTTTGTCATCTTATCAAACATGACTAAATGGTAACACAATGTTGCAAGTTGCAAGTTAAAACAAAGACAGGAAATTAAGCCAAATAGGCTATTGCCACCAAAATGCCGGTCACAGGCCGAGTTGGGATTGGAGTTCGTACAGAGTTTGCGCAGATTGGCAAAGCTGCTGGGCCTCTTCGTCGGTCAAATGTACGTTGGTGACCCCAAGGACTCCACCGCTGCCAAGCTGTGCCGGGAGACTGAGAAAGACATCGTGGCCATTGGGTATGCCATAGAAGCCCTTGGCGAGGACGGAGACTGGGTGGATGCGACGTTGGTCGCGGAGGAGGGACCGGGCGAGGCTGGCCACGGAGTAGCCAATGGCCCAAGACGTGTAGCCCTTGAGCCGAATCACCTCGTAGGCGCTGTCCACAACAGCCTTGTGGATGTTCTCCAATGTTGCTTTCTCGTAGGCAATGGCTTGCTTTTCCAAGAAGCTTAGAATGGGGACACCACCGACACTAATGCTTGACCATAATGCGACCGAGCTGTCCCCATGCTCACCAACTATGTATGCCTGCACATTCATAACACTAGGTACATGACAAATGTAGTAAGAATTGTTAAACACGTTTATTGGGTAGGAGATTTCAGAGGACACCAATAACCCATCAAGAAAAAGCCGAAAAAACAATGAAAAATTGTTAAAATTTCCTAAAGTTTATGATTTTTTCTTTTATTGCAATTGGTGGCTATGGCCATTGAAATCTCCTCGGCCAAGTTTATCACTACTATTTCCACCTGCTTCTGATGTTGAAGATTTGGATTTTAGTTGTGGTATTGTTTGATACTGATTATCACATGGACTTCATGTGATCTGGTCGGACAAGGCGATAAGTTTATGAGCAACCCATCACGTTACAGGAGATGGCATCCAATGCTTTATATTACATTGTAAGATATGCAGCGAAAACAACTTCATATGTGTGAAAAATGCCTCATGGGTACTTTCAATGTAGATCAGGCAATCAATCCAAGCACACGCATGAGTTATATAATCGAACAGGTTCAAATATAAAATAATTAGAAAAAGATATGATACCTCCGCTTGACTGCATTTCCGGACAAAAATTTCAGAGCGTAATGGCGGTCTTTCATAACATTTTTTTAAATTAGTTTGGTGAAGGGGCCAAAAGAAAGCTACAATTTGTCATATGTATCATTATCACAATACTGGTTACAGAAAGATCTCTAGCTTAGATAAATTGATTACGCCCTACGACATACAAGTTTTTGCTCCGCGTTGATCTTGTTCATTTTTGTATGACGACACTATATGCTGCACAAGGCCAATTTTCCACCCCATTGTACACATATATTAGCTTAAAACTAAAACCCGTCTATTGTCAGCATTACTCAGGCAATAACTTCAGGAAATGACTTGAAAATCCCAAGAGTATGGGAAAAATCTGCCTATCACACAAGACATTCCTTCCATTGGTCAAAACATTAGTTTTAATGTGTATGATTCCCCAAACAATTACTAATCTGCAATACCACCCCCCGACGCACATCACGAGAATGCCCCAAAATCCTCTTCACCCTCCGCCTTCATCCGAGTCTAGGACTGTGGTTAACGGAGTTTGCAACACCACTCCACAATCAGAATACTGGAATACCCCAAAATCCTCTTCACACTACTCCACAAAAGAAGGTCGGATGCCTTTCACCCTTTGCCATTAACCTAACTTAAGAACGACTTAGCAGCACCATTCCACAATCAGCCCAGATAATTGTCACCCTTTCATAATCAACCAAATCAAATAATGAACAAAAACACATTATAAAAATTCAGACCCGATTCAGACCTCCCGATACCACATTATGAAAAAACGTAGCATTGTTCAAAATTGCAGATCTAAACAATCCATGGAATGAAAAAGAAGAGAAGAAAAAGAGTAAAATCATATAAATCAAGGTATCAATTTAAACCACATCACAAAAGCTATAGAGTTCAGAAAATAATGGAGAAAGAAAAAGTAAATAAGCACACTAACCTGGACGTCCTGGGCGTTGACGTCGAGGTGGTCGGCTATGAGGAACCGAAACCGAGACGAGTCAAGGTTGGTGCCGGAACCGATCACCCTGTTCGAGGGGAACCCCGACAACTTCCACGCGACGTACGTCAATATGTCAACCGGGTTGGAAACGATGAGCAGCGTCGCGCCGGGCGAGTGATCGGCCAGCGCCGGCACGATGGCCGAGAACAGGGCAACGTTCCGTTGCAGCAAGCTCAGCCTCGACTCGCCCGGGTTCTGCCGGGCGCCGGCGGTGACGATGCAGAGGTCGGAGCCGGCGGAGACGGCGTAGTCGGGGGAGGAGAGGATGCGGGTGCGGGGGAGGAAGGCGGCGGCGTGCTGCAGGTCTAGCATCTCGCCTCGAAGCTTGTCGGGCTTGGCGTCTACGAGGGCTAGCTCGTCGGCCAGGTCCTGGGTGAGAATGGTCTGGGCGATGGCCATGCCCACGTTGCCGGCGCCGACGACGGTGACCTTGGTGTGGCGCTTGGTGGGCGACGGCGGCTCCGCGTGTTTGATGGGCTTAAAGAAGGCGCCGGCCATGTCGAGGCCGAGGTCGAGGACGGAGGATGGGCGGGGGAGGGTGGTGGTGCCGGAGGTGGTCTGCACCTTGTCGGGCTCCATTGAAAGTGGGATTGGTTAAGCTTGATTCAGCGGTTTACAGGCAAAGATGTGATCTTTTGTTGCTAACAGTTTCACATGTATTTATATCGAAGAGGAAGGGGAAAGTTAAAAGTCTAAAAGCGACGTGGTTTTAGTGGGGCCTGGATCGGCTGGTTTTACACTTCAAGTGGATTTAAAACCATGGGCTGTTTTAAGGCTTCTTAATATTGTGCTTGGCATTTTTAGAACTACTAGGGTGAAAATTGTTTTTACTTTTCTTGACATTGTAGGTGAGACGTGACCTTGCTATCCACTCCTGATATTTTCCACTATATATAATAATTAAAATTAATATATATTTATATCCTATTTCTTATTTATAAAAATATCAGCTTTCTATTTAAATCTTTTTAAATAGGATCCCCCACATGTCCTATAATTATTTTATAAGATTATCTTTCATTTCTATTTATAAAATTAATTTAAATTACAACTTTACCTTATTTTTAGAAGTAGATACTAAAAATCTAAATTATCTATAGCCAAACCTTATTTTAAGTTTAACAATTATTAAGTAAGTAAATTTATGAAATTAAAAGATGGCGAATATCCATTTTTAATAAATAATAATATATTAAAATTTTTAAAAATAGATATGATATATATAAGGATATAATTAATAAATATCTACTTTAATTTTTTGAATGATATATTTACTCGTCCATGTCAGCATTAAAAAAAAATTTAGAGTGGATTTAGGAATGGAACAAGTCTAAAACCATGGGCTGTTTTTGGGCTTCCTAATGCGGAGCTTGGCATTTATAAAACTACTAGGGCAAAAATTGCTTTTAATTTTTTGGACTTTGTAGGTGCGACGTGACTTTGCGACATATTTCCGCGGGATGTACAAATAATTAAAATTAATACATATTTAATATAAAAAAATCCAAGACATTTAATATATTATCACCACGCGCTCTTCAAATATTTTATAATTTTTTTTATTTATAAAAATACTAGTTTTCTGTTGAAACATTTTTAAATAGGGTCCCCCATATGGCCTAAATTTTTTATAATATTATCTTTTATTTCTTATTTATAAAAAATAAATTAATTATAACATTACCCTCTTTATTACAAGTAAAAGTAGAAAATCTAAATTATTTATAAAGAAACACTATTTTGAGTTTAGCAATTCTTAAGTAAGTAGTTTTCTAAAATTTAAAGGTGATGAATATCGACTAATAAAAAATAATAATATATTTCAAATTTTAAGAAAGCTATAATTAATAAATACATATTATAATACAAATCAAGTAATACGAATCAATAATTAAAGTGTATTATATTTTAAGTTAATTTGAATTTATGTTAAAATCTAAATAATTGCCTCAGTGTATTTTAAGGCAAGAGACTAGTTTATCACTAAAAAATCTCACAATTTATATAAAATATATTCATTAATTTATATGTGTTAAAAGAAGTGAGTAATTGCACATTGCAAAAAATATATATATCATAATAAAAATTATCCAAATGCACGAATTAATTTGAACGTATATATAAAAAAATAGAATAAATACATATTATCAAATTATACATCATATTAAACAAGTCAATAGAGTGTTTTTTGCTTTTTTCACCTTCTCCTCTCTATTTAGAAATTATTTTTTATATTTCAGTATACAAACTTTTTTCTCTTCATTTTATTTTTTACATTTAAACTTGGCATCTTAATATGTATTTTCTTCTGTATTATAATAATATAAATTTGATAGATTTAAGTTTAGCTAGCTAAGCTTTTGTCTCGGGAGAATTAAGGGAAAATGCTTGACCATATCTCCAACTATTCTGTTATACATGATAAATATTTTATTTTTTTATCAATAATAAATAAGTTTTATAATTTTTTTTAACATAGTCATTTCTTTTATTTTAGGCAATAGTGTCATTAGTTTGATTTCTAAAGTAAAAGACATATCTTAGAATTTGTGCTACAAATTTAATTTTCCACAATTTTGTTACAAGAAAACGATGCATTGTTTTTTCTTAGAATTAAAACAACTTCCCTTCTTAATATATAATAACAATCATATTTATGGAAAGTTGATCTTTCATTTAAGGATTTTACAAAAATATCTTTTATTAGATTTATTTAATATTTAGATGTTTTTATGGACTTTTTTATGGGAAGTAACTTGTTAGGCAGGCTATATGACACAGAGAATTGGAATCATTGCTTTATGAGAGGAGCCATTTTGGTGAAAATTTTATTTTTTAAACCAGACCTATTTGCCCGATGGTTTAATGTCGGTTTAGCTTTGACCAAGGTCATGATGCTTTGCCGAACCTTTTTTGTCTTGTGTGTATGCATGTATATGATATGTCATATGTGAGTCACAACCCTAGTCTCCCCTGGTGCTCGACATCATCAAGTTAAACACTATGTCTTCCCGATTCTTATTTTTTGTTTTTATTTCAGTTCATTCTAGTTAGGTTTAGGACTATATCTCTCGTGAGTATAGATTGTTTGTCTCGTGTTTCAAATCCCTTATGGTTGATCCTAGATCCCCCTTAGGACCCACAATGCAATTCTCGGGTCGTCTGACAACCCTGAGTGTGAACCCTTGGTGCATGTAAAATGTGGCCAATGCAAAGGTACCTTCTAGTGCCTTTATGCCATGCCCAAGTGCTTGGCATAAAGATGCTTTCGTAGCACTCTTGCACCCAAGTTGCGTGTGGATTGGTTCAACAGGCACATGTGATGGTTTGGTTCAAAATTTTTCATGGTCTGGCTTGGGAGAGGCCAATGCAAAGGCTCTTGACACAGTGCCCTTGCAATGGAACTGGATTTTTTGCATATAAATAGGGCATGATTTCAATTCTTTTCACCCATTTAGCTCTTCCTCTCCATCCTTCCCCTTCCTTCCTTCTTCTACACTTCCTCCATAGCCTTCCCAGGCCTTCTCCAAACCCTCTCCAAGCCTAGTCAAAATGTAGGGGCCATAGGTCTTTGGATAGGAAGCCCCAAGAGACCTCACCTTGGTCCCACTTGAAGTAAAGGTCTCACCTTTCTACATCTACCTCTTGCTGTTGTGCATGTCTGTTGTCTGTGGTTGTTTGTTATTATTTGTTTTGCATATTTGATATATTGATATGCTTGGAGTCATATTATTTTCAGGTGTAGATAAATATTTATGATTTTTGCAAGCTATATGTGTCGTAAGATGCACTATATCAGTAAGTAATTTATATCTCACATTGTAGATTGTATTTGTGCATGGTCTTTATCTTTTTATGTTCATAAGAGTTATATCTGCAAGTTTTGTGTACATGATTTTGTCTGATTATGCATTTATGAGTATGCATGGATGCTAAACTTGGCAAAAGGTGGCAAGTTTCCTTTTAACTGCGACCTACGACTCATTTCCCCAACCTTTACAGCCTGTTTTAATTTTTATTTGAATGATATCTTTTGCATGATTTTAGCTTAGGATGTCAACGATGTCTTGTTAAAATACTATTCTAAAATGACTTCATTAAGGGCTAAAAAAAATCCCTACATGCATTGTGTGCTTGTTGTGCTGATGATGTATAATGCCATGCTCTACAATTGTACTCCTTTGTGATCCTCCTAAAAGAGTTTATTAAAATCAATAAAAATTACCTAATGACTCACAAGTGTTTACCAGAAACATGTAACTTTTATGTTAAGGTAAAAATCATTTAGATGGTTAGTTAATTCAGAATTTGGGAGTGTACAAGAATGCAGGGTAAAACCCTAGTTCCCTTACAAAATCCAAAATCCTAATCATTTGGAGGTGAAATTACATGAAAGTTTACCTAGATATTACGTTGTGTTCCACTAATATCACCCTAAAATTTGGGAGCGAGTGAGTAGATTTTCTAGTAGAAATTCTCGAAGCCATGTTGGTGTAGTCAGCTCCACAAATAACCTAACAAATGCCTCCCACTACAGAGTCCACTTAGGCCCAAATACTTTGAGTTTGAACTTTAAAGCTTAGAGGATTCATGCCAATGGTGTTTGCTAAGTCTCAGATTTAACCAGGCCTATTTGGAGTCTTGAAGCTCATGAACAAGACTTAGGGAAATTGGTGCATAACCTAGGAAAACTATTCCCAGCACCTTAGCGGGACTTTAGTGGGCCTAGTTTGCTATGTTGGCCTATGGGATAATACTTGATACTTTTTGTACAGAACCCTTAGAGTATTAGTGCCCATTAGTCCAAATTGAAGGTCATTTGGTCATTATTTGGACCATCTAAAAAGTTGTCTAATTAATACCTACAATAAAACCCTACTTATGGGACTTTTATACAAAGTGTATTTGCAACCCTTAACCTAAATTAAGGTTGCATAATGGGATTTAACGAGTCATAAGTATTTTAGTGTTGTACAAGCGATGAGGTCTTGGCTTGTTATGCGTACCGACATGATTTGTAATAACCTGGCCCAGAGTACAACATAATGGGCTGTCATTTCTTTAAAAGTAGTTAACCAACTTAAAGATTTATAGTTCATTCTCATTTATAAACAGGATCTTACCTTAATAGGTATTAGACGTGAAACTAAATTGAAGGATCTTACAATCCACCCACTTTAGGAAATTTTATCCCTAAAATTCCAACATTTAGCCCGTTGCTAGCCCTAACCCACGACTTTCTTTGGTCTATGACTAGCAACCTTGCCAATGTCTCTAGTCCAGTTAATCATCTGACACAGAACCAAGAGGCTTTAATACCATTTGTAATAACCCAGCCCAAAGTGCAAACTCATCTCTTTAAAAGTGGTTGAGTAAGATTAAAAATCTATAGTCCATTCCCATTTATAAACAAGATCATACCCTAATAGGTATTAGATGTGGGACTAAATTGAGGGATCTCAACTTAGTTCCACATCTAACCCATCCATCCATGTTCACACTTGTGTAAGCAATTCTGCATTAGTGATATAAATATTAAGTCATATAAGTACAAGCCAATATATTCCATAATATCACTAATTGAGTCTGTTAGTGATTATGAGCCTATGCTAAGTTCTAATTATGCCTGGAGGGGTGGCCGCCCCATCCAGCTACAATCTCATGTATGCACACACATGCTATGTTGCCCATGACCTAGAGTTACCAATATTTGTCATTGGCTCACCTTCTTCGTATAATTTGAGCTCAACAAAGGTTCATAATCACTAAAAGACTTAATTAATAATATGATTGGATATATTAACTTCTTTCTTGTAATTATATGACTTAGTGTTTTTATCACTGACGCGGAATTGGGACAGCTGGTGGACTCTGTTATTAGACTATTGATTTTTCTTACTTTAGTTGTTATTATTATTTTGGTATGTTTGAATGGCAAAGGGATTTTGGTTTGTTTCATGGGTCTTAGTTGATTTCAAGCATTGGTTATCTTATATTTTATTTCATGACATGACTTGGAATATGAATCTTAACTAATTCTTTACATAAAAATTTAATTGACATTTTTAAGAAGAATTTTATGTCATGGGTTTATTTACGATGTTGATAAATTAATAGAAAATTAATTTACTAGATACTTAGTTTTATATTGTAACACTTAGCTCGTGGCTCGGAACGGGCGTGCCATTACATGATTCGAGCATATAAATAATACTACCATAGGAAGGTTCTTAAACTTAAAGTTCCTAGGACAAGCACTCTAAGCTACAAGAGAGGTTAACCTCACCTGTGACTAAAAGGATGACCTTAGATATGCAAATAATCACTTTGAACTACAAAAGAGGCATACCCCCACTGCAATTAAGTGGTTGGATGTTGTGACATGCTCATGTTCTCATTCTTAGTTCAAGTAATTGGATTATGTATCTTGATTTCCTTGATGCTGATAGTCTTACAATAATGTAAACATTGAGTCGTAGTTACCTATTCCATATGTTGGGTTTATCCCATATCGGTCATAAAAGACGTTGGTATCTTGTATATAGGTTAATGGGAAAACCTTATTCCTTAAGTTAACTTTTAGATTAGGAAAGGCCCGTGACACCTATTGCAAGTCATCTTTTGGGGGCTCAAAGGGCCCAACAATGGTATCAGAGCTTGGTTGGGGGCCGAAAGGGCCCAACACCGTATACCCGCAAATGGAAATTAAACATACAAACGTAGAAACATCGACAAGTACAAAGGCATCATACCCAAGTGTTTTGTCTTCATGTGGACCTTTCAAGTGGTCCTAACTGTGTGTTCCTCTAATCCACATTCATTTTTCTCACACACAGGTACAACGAAATAGGTTTTGCATACTTGATATGCTCATCGCCATGTTTCGAAACTTTGAGGCTTATGCACCATGTAAATGATTCTTAGAGTAGCCCAAAGTTAATATCATGCACGCCATTGACACACATACATATCTACATAGATATAGGAAATCCGTAAGCAATCAAACGAATTGATTATGGGTCCAAAAATAACTAATGAAGTGTCAATACTAGTAGATAGGTGCATTAACACCCATACAATATCATAAAATTTTTAGACTACCATTACATGGGTGTAAACAACATACTTAAAAAGGCCAGTGCACATACACGTCAATAATTCATATCATACAAGGAAGGTTATGCCCTCACGTCCTCCATATATCACCTGCAATGGTACTTAGGTAGCTTGGAACAATTGGGTTAGTGTCACAATTTTTAGAAACGAGCTGTATTAACAATACCCTACATACATTGCACTCACTCTCTCATTCGTGAAATCCGTGAAATTCCACGTACTTATATATTAGGCTTAGAGAGAGACTTATATTATATTTCTAGATGTTTGGTTCAAAAAATAGCAAGGGATCTCATTTTGTAGGTTTATTAAATTGTAGAAAACTCGGCTAAATGGCCTGGCATCGGAGGTATCCAATATTACATCTTTGACGTCGTCCTATGTCTAAAATTAGGTTAAAATCTTACACATGGAGCCAATCAAAGGTGAAGCGGAAAAGCCCTACAAACTTGGATGAGGGAAGCTCCTTGTCTTAATTCGTTGAGCTCACTTTGTGTAACCTATCACAAGATGGAATCCGAATCAACCTCTGATCGCATCGGCACGCAAATTGTGGCAAAGCCTCAACACATGTACATATACATAGTACATTGAATAACCTTAATTACTTATTTAAATGAAAGTGTTAAACCTGATAAGGTACCACATTATTAAGGTTTGGGGTTGCATGTACTCTTATTGAAAAATCCCATACTTAGGGTTTTGTTGAACGGACTTAACCGGACAATTTTTTAGATGGGCCAAACAATGTTTAAATAGGCTAAAATCTAGACCAATGGGCCCTACTATTATAAAGGTTAGATGCAAAAAATTACCAAGTGCTGACCCATGGACCAACATGGTGAATATGGCTCACTAAGGTCGGGCTAAGGTGTCGGGAATAGTGTTCCTGGGCTATGCAGTAATTTTCTTAGTGTCATTCACAGGCTTGGAAACTACAAATGAGGATGGGTAAAATGAGCATAGGAAACCAACTCAGTGGCCTTGAGTCAAGTAAAATTTTAGGTCCAAAAATCCAAGGATTTGGGTCTAAGTGGGCTCAGGAATGGGAGGTAATGCCCAAGCTATTTCTGGAGCTTGGTGAATCTATTGGACTTGGGAAATTCTTAACTCATGAACTACTGTGCCAAATGTGTAAAACCCGTGACTCGAGTCAGGGTTTCATACTCTGAACCGGCCAGTTCGAACGTTATTTTTAGTCGGATCAATTTCAAAATACGCGTACTGAGCCGAGACCGATCCTGTGTTAGGAACTATGAGAGTCATGTGTGCCCAAGTATATGATGATAATGCTAGTAAGATAGCAGCATAATTAGTTATCAGGACATATGAGAGTATGACAAATTTTGCATTGTTTTAATTAAATTGTAGAATTATGTTTTGGCCGAATAACGTATTAGGACTCGTTACAGGCAGTTTGGGTGGGTTATTAGTTATTAAGCATGTCATTGATGTGTATTATATTTTATGGGATTTTTTTATTGTTCTCTGGATTTTTAAAATTATTACGATTGAGTATTATTTTTGACTTGAGTCAGAGTCTAGTCAAATTTGATATTACAAGAAAACCATTTGATTGATAGTTAGTGATCTAATTAAGTAAATTAAATTTAAGCATACTAATTGACTACAATGCAACTTATAAAAACATAATAAAAATGGGATGAATAAGATGAGATATTTTTACATTGATAATTGTTTGACTATTGTAAGATGATGATTGCATTGTATGTGTGATATTCATGATGAGTTTGATCCATCATTTAATTACTAGGTGTTAGTATCTAGATTTTTTGTGTAGGTACAGAGTAGGAGCTCACTGCCTAGGCACGTGGACACGCTTGAAGCTTCTACTAGGTCCATTTAGCACTTGCCTCTAATTAATTGCTCTATTCTATTGTGATTTATTTTTACAGATTGTAAAACGAGTTAAATGGTATTTTAATGGATCCCACTTAATACTAGCCATTTAGCTGATTGTATCTCTCGATTAATAACCCTCGAGGTTGAGATTCCTCGAGTTAGTTTTTGAAATTAAGATCCATCACAAGCTGCCTTCATGCATATTGTATAAACCCCATCCCAGACCTATATTTGTATAGTTTTCACGTCTATTTTAAATTGTCACAAAGTATTAATTAATTTTAATTACTAATTTTAATCATGAATTTAAATAAATAAATAATGTTATGCTAATAATGTATGATAATCATTAAAACAATATGCAAAAAATAAACCCTAATTTTAATAATATTGTCATATACATGTGAACAATATTAAAATAAAATTTCAAATAGTCAAATTAATTAGTTTTAAAAAAATTCCAAATACCCTTATTTCAATGTATATCCAAAATAAAAATCATAATCACAAAATAACCCTAATTTTAAAAATTGGTCATAATAATAAACAATAAATATTCAACAATTAACAAAAAAATCAATAATTTCAATTCAAATTAACATATTTATCCAAAAAAATAAAAACTCTAACTCCCCCCTCTCTTTTGTTATTGTATTCAATATTTTGTGTCGGGTTGAGCAATCGCCAATCCAGTTGCAATTTAATTTTTAAATTTTTCAACAACTTTTTTAAATTATGATGTTTCACAATGAAACTTAGGAATCGTCATGCGACCATAAAGGGCAGTTGCAAATAGCGTTGATCACTTTGCGACTGGAATGAGGCGGCTGTAAAATGGCCCATTTCAAAGTGGTCACTCTCTTAGTTACTGGGATGTGCGGCCTCTCCCATCAAACGGTGTGCTCATGTTATGAGTTTTAAGTTTAAAAGTCTTCCTATATTAGTATGGCAACCATACATGGTATGTAAATCCTATAAGATTTTCGACTTAAGCCTTTTTGAGAGTTGAGATCCATTTCAGCAATGTATGTTCGATAAGTACTTAAACAAATAGTTTTCCAAAGTACAATATTACAATTTGGTCTATCTTCAGGCCAAAAAATGGGGTGTAACAATAATAGTTTATAATTTCTTTCATGGAAACGTTGGTTAAACAACCTATATCTATACTAATATATAAAACCAAAGTCTTTTAATATGGTGTCGTCACATATCCTTTAATAATTTACCCTATTACCCTTTATTTATTATTTGCAAAAATATTTTTTAATTAGGACTTGTCGCTTATAACTTCTAAAAATTTTATGATATTATTCTTTATTTCATATTCATAAAAGTAAATTAAATTATAAATTTACCCTTTCATCATTACAATTAGTAATAGAAAATATAAATCATTTAAAGTCAAACCCTATTCTAAATTTTCTTAAGTAGATTTATAAATTAATTAACAAATTTATGAATATAAAATAATTAATATATAAATAATAATATATTGAGATTTTAAAAATAAATATAATGTACAAGACTATAATAAATAAATTTCTACTAAAAATAAAATAATATAAATAAATATTATAGAAAAAATTAATGAAAGTACAATAAAAAAAGTCAAATATATGAGTAATAAATAACTAAAAATCATATAGCCTTGTCCATAGCGCAGGAAGCAACTAGTTTGGAACATAAGAATCAAAGATAAGAACAAAATTTTTATTCGTCATTAATAAGATGTAGTATTTCATATATTTAACTAACTTGTGAAGCCTATATATTTAAAAAAAATTGACAAAACTTTAAACCAAGAGCTTTCACTTAAAGAAAGTTTATTAATTTCGGTCAATATACGTTATGTTTGAATATCTTATAAAATTATAATATCAAAATTCAAAATTATAAATCA
Organism: Piper longum; assembly: GCA_032619315.1. Lineage (NCBI taxonomy): Eukaryota > Viridiplantae > Streptophyta > Magnoliopsida > Piperales > Piperaceae > Piper > Piper longum. The sequence continues at coordinate 13,366 of JAVDBV010024489.1, forward strand.
GTTGAACTTTTCTAAAAACTAAATCATATAATGAAAACAATTAAGTAGAAAATATATTATTTTTATTTCAATTATATATTTAATAAATTATATATTAAAAAATATAATTTTATTTTTTAAGTTAATGAAATTTTTTATACCCTAGTTTTTAAGCTTATTTTATTTTGTAATATTTATTTGTAATTAAGTTATAAACTGATATTATAATCTTATAAAAAAAATTAAATTTAGATTTAAATAATTAAAATGATAATAAATTTATTAATATTATTATAATCAAAGAAATATTCTAATTTTTCTTACTACTTTTTTCATGCATGAAGGGCAAGAAAGGGGAAGGGAAGAGCACAAATTTCGAGCGCCACCACAATTTATCTATTTAATAATTTTATTTATAAAGTATAAGCGAAATAGTTAAAAATAGAAACTATTAATGGTCGTTAATGTTTGTAAATGAGAGATTTGCAAGTGAACAATACAAATTCGTAAATAAAAAATAGTTCTTTAAGTCATATTATTTTTTACGTTGATTATATTACTTTATACACCATTTTAATTTATTTCAACTTCAGTATTCTAATTCAATTACTCATCTACTAATATTATAAACGCTTGTAGGCTTTAAAATAATAAAGTTTAATTTCAAGCCTAGATGAATAGATTAATTTTTTTACTTATCTTTGACGTCTCTAAAAATTTAGTTTAACCTCAAATATTTTTTATTGGAGTGTGTTTATAGATTTTTTATTTTGGTTAACCATGTTTTAAGAAATAACTTAAAACATATTAGATTACATAGGGGTGGGCATGGACGTCCAAATTTGACCGACCGTCCGACGTCCGAAGCATGTCCGACCGAATTCGACCGATCGAATTCGACCGAATTAAAACAAACCAAGCATGGACATTTCTTTGTCCGACCGAACGACCGACCGAGTGTCCGATATTTTATATTAATAATATAATATCTTCAATATTTTTAAGGTTAATATTATAGTTTATACAAATTTTAAAATATAATATATGGTAAAATTACTTAAGTTCATACACAAAATTGATATTTAATATCTTAAATAATAAAAAGTGACATATATAGGATACACACATTTATAATGTATTCAAATGCTCTGCTCTCGCATAATTAGTTGAAAATATAAGAGTTTACATAATGAGAAATAACTTTAATGAATTACCATTCTTAATTTTATCAATAAGGCCATCCCCACCAACAATGTCAGCTCCACCAGCCTTAGCTTCTTCACCAGCAATCACCTCTACAAATATGGTCACTTTCACAGTCTTTAAAAACATATTATGAAACCGTTAAAAA
>JAVDBV010024538.1:0-10972 GCA_032619315.1 Piper longum
GATTATTGACAACGACTAAGGTTTTGTCATGCATTTCGGGACACAAATTTGGTTTGCGGGTTCAACATAATGAATTCGGCAAAAATTGCTTCGGTAGAAGAGGTGGTGACAGCTGCATGACAACGGAAGAGTGGCGAGTGGTGGTGGAATCGGCTTTGTCACGTCATGGATGCCGTGCGGCGGTAGGATGGTGGGGGGCTGTTCAATGAACTCTGACAGAGCTCGACGTGATCGATTCGCAGTGGTGCGGTGGCTGGAGGTGGCGTTGGCAGCGGCATCAGAGCGGTGATCGGGGAGAGAAGGGGAAGCTTTGGGGTGAAGGGTGGGTGGCAAATTTGTAATTAAAAGTTGACTCGACTCCGACCCGGGTGAAAAATAATAACTAACTCCTAATAAATTCTAAAAAAATTAAAAAAAATTTAAAAAAATTAAAAATACCATTAAATATTATACACTCAATAACATCAAAATAATATGTTCTATAATTAATAACCCACCCAAATTGTTATATAACACGTCGTAATGTGCTATTCGACCTAAAAATAATTCTACAATCAAATACTTTTAAGAAAATTGGCATACTATCATATACTCTGATAACTCATTTCTTATCATTTCCCTGACATTATCATCATATATCCGGATACACTTGAACTTCTTGCTCGTAATGCACGATTAGTCTCAGCTCATCACATGAGTCATTACACTCATTATATTTGAGCTGATTGGCTTATTAATGTAAAACTCTAACTTGAGGTATGGGTTTTACAGAGCAGCCACCCCCTCTCGGCATAACAGGAGCTTGACATAGGCTCATAATCATTAAAAGACTTAATGAATAATAACGTGAGATATATTAACTTATTTTTTATAATTATATAACTTAGTAGTCTTATTACTAACACGATTTTGTGACCTTATGTGAGTAGCTTCAGACTGATAGTTGGGGGTGTAATTGATAGTTCCCTTACTAACCCAAGTTAGAATAATTGATGAATAAGATCAGACTTCTTGTTTGTATTATTTGAGTTATAATTTTGATTATGGGAAACGATTTGAAGGCTCTAAGACTTTGTTTTTACATAGTTAATTTATTTTATGTCAATGTTTACGTGTTGTATCTAATATAACATAATTTATTCTTACAATTAATAATTTCTTAAAGATATTTGAATCTAATATTATATTATACATCAACTATACTATGCTATTATACATGTGCATGATTTTAGTCTTTATGTCCTTGCCTATATTTTTAGTAACCTTCGGGTAGGTAATGCGGGTCGTTACAATATTTTTGGTATTATACTTGATGATCTATACTTTGATAGTTTTAGACTAGAGATCATTTTATTAAAAAGATAGTACTAAGAGTGTTCCTTGGCACATAAGGATGAGATGGGGGAGCATTGGTGCATTTTAATTGGTACATAATTAGGAATGAGGATCAAATATGAAAGTAGAATCTACACAAAGTTTGATTTAGCGGGGAGACATTGAAGAACTTCTTTTACAAGTCTTAGACCCGTCTATGGCTTTTGCTAGCACTTGCAATGATCAAGAAGCTGATTTTCTTTTAGTATTTGTATCTTATTGGTCCGTATGCCCTGTTCTATTTTTGTCCAACAAAAGTGAATCAAAGAAAATAAATAATGTGTTTGTTCTTCTACAGCAGCTACAAAAAAAAGTCTTCTATGTGGTTCAGAGATCACTTTGGGGTAGATGGAACAACTTACCTGTCAAACTTTTATACATGCCAAATTTAATTTAGTATAAGTTATGGGCAACCTACCTTTCATCACATTGCCCAAGCTTTCATTACATCCAAACAGGAAGAAAAAAGAAAAATCGAACTTTTAAATTGTCAACTTGGATACAGTTTTGACCACTCAAGCCAAATCGTTCTTAATCAAACTCAATTCAAATCATTCTTATTCATACTATAAACAATTTATTATGTCCAATTTTATTCCATGTCGAGATTTAATTATTCGAAAAAATTCGATTTTGATCAATATAAACATTTTATCAAGCCCAAAACTTCTTGCACTAGAGAGGGAACCAAGGTGTTTTTCGTGTAGACGTTTCATTGTCAAAATCCAACATGTCGTTACCTCTCTAACTCTTGCCAATCAAACTCTATGATTGACCTGGAAGAAGGCATCCTCAGCAATGTAAAATATATTCTGCTTGACATTAACCTGACCATTACATCTAAAGATCTTGGGAACCTGACTTAACACATTGCAACGTGCATCTAGTCACCCAACTATGCATTTTTCTTTGCTTTAAGGTTCATAAAAACCTCTCAAAACCTGCCTTGCGAGGCATGGCATATCTTTTTCATTACCAATATATGGATCTTGCATCACAAGCTTACACAAGTAATTGACAAAAATTAAACAAATCGCCTTGTTTTGTTTCGAATACCAGACCGATAAGCATGCTTTATTTTGTAAGTGGTTTGGGGTATGTTTAGTTGAACGGGGTTGAACTATATTCAAAATTTATGCATGTATTTTGTCATCAATATGATATTAAATACCAATTAAAATACTGAAATTTCAATAAAAAATCAAATTTTGTAAAAGTTTTATACTAAAAAAAGTGGGTACCGATTAAAGTGTTATAAAAGTTTAATTCGTAACGAATTTAAAGGTGATAAGTAGTATATCGGGTACAACCGAATATTACGCAATTGGTAGAACTAAATTTTAGGGTATCATATTTAAAACTATGGTTATTCTTTAATAATACAGCGTTGAACTATAATCAACTTGAATGCTTAACAAATACTAAAATTGATTTTATCAAATATAAAAATATCTAGTCTCAATACTAGTCTTATTCTCGGGGGTTAATGATTAATAATAAGTAATACTCTATTAAAAGAAGGGTGGTAGGAGAAAACAACAACGGATGGGAGAAAATTTGATTTAATAGTGAGAAGACGAATTTAAAAGTAAGAGATTTGTTATAACTATCTTAATATCTAATGAAATAGTTTATTTATAAAATTAAAAATTGTCTGTTATTTAATTTATACGAGGCACAATGTCTAACATATTTAACACATGTCAGAGAAATTTTAATTTGATGCGTAAACTCTTATTAAATAATGAAATAGAGTATAATAATTTAATATCTTAAATATAGAATGTAATTGAATCTTATTGAAATAAAAAAGATAGATTATAATAATTTGATTTTTTTAATATATATATTTATGACGATAATTAAATAAATTCTTAATAACAAAAAGTTAAAAATTAAAGTTAACGAGACGTAAATCATTTTATATGAGCTATTTTTATTTGGTAGTTTTTTGGACGGGTATTTTTATTATATAGTTTTTAAAAAAATTATATTTTGATTACCCGATTGTAGTATTTTTAGTATCAAAGGAAACTAGTAATGAGTTAGTTGTTGTTAATAAGAGTAGATATTAACTCGCCAAATAAATATATTCACGAAGATGAAGACTAAACTTTAATTTCTCTTTATTTCCTTTTCACCGCTTTATGCGTTGAAGAACGGCCCCTCCTTCCACCAAATCAAAGACTCGGAAAATCTTTTTTACCCACAATCGCGGATCTAGGGCACCCTTCGCAGCCGCCCTCCGATCACAATCGTTCCTAGCCGGCCGCGGGATGTCGGACGCGGCCGTCGGGGAGGCGGCGAAGCCGGAGGAGGCTGAGGCGGAGGCGGCGGTGGCCGGGGAGCTGCTGTTCTGTGGGGGGACGGATTGGGACGGCATTGGCCGCCGCAAGGGCGGGGCTGTGCTGGGGGAGAACCTGGCCGTCCCCACCCGCCTCCGCACGCTCGTCAACGTCGACATTCGCTTTGTGGCGTCTGGTTGCGGTGAGAGCTCTCGCCTCCTTTGCTGTTCTTCCAGTGATGATGGTTGATTCGAAGATGGGGTATTTTATTTCGTTAGTTTGTGTCATGTGTTTTGTAGCTACCAATGGCAGAAGGGATTATGGCTTTGCTAATTCATTGCATGTTTTGGCTTGTGTTTACGTCAGGGAATGTTGCTTCTATGCTGTTTTATTTACATGTTGATGCAATTGTTGTGTATTTGTTGCTATGTACGAAAAAATGCTTTCTTTTGACTATTTGATTTGATTATCTCCGCTTATGCTACGCTTGTTTCACATGAAAATAGTGTAAATGACACGAAAATCTTAAACCGTCAACTTTTCTAAAAGTAATACATATCTTATGTATTTTATAGAAAATAAGTACATGTTTAATGTGTATTATGCCCAAAATAATCATGATTACAATTAATTACTTCTTCCATGTACAAAAAAAAATGCCATTTTTTCTTATATCTTAGACATAAAGGAAAAGGTGGAAAATGGGCCGCACTTGGGTGATCCACTTTGAGGTAATCATGATCATTTTGTGCACCTTCTTAAATGCAACCATACTTCATTTGTACATAAAATAATAAATGAAAAAGTTTTTTTATATAAAATATATCAATTATAACCACTTTTGGGAGGTTGACTATTTTAAACTTTCATGTCATTTACATTATTTTCATGCCAACCAAACAAACCCTAAGCGGTATAGATGATAAGCCATAAAACTTTAAAATAAAAAAAATAGTATGAGAAGATAAGGCTGCAATGTATATGAATTGTCTGTATACTGTGATGAATGGATGATCAAAGTATTGTTTATTAATGTTGAATTTCAGCTCCGTATTGGGGTAGGCGTGCTACTGTGGCATCATAGGGGCCAGTAAATATGCATTCTTTAAACTTTTGTTTTGTTCAAGTTGATGATCACGTGGAGGAGGTATCATTTTTGGAAAGTTGCAGTGTTCAATGAATTTGCTTTGAATCCAGAAGTGTGAAAAAGATATTTGTAATGCAGTTAGGTAATGCTGTTACACTTTTAACTTGGTTATACATGTTCTTTTTACGCACACTATACGGATAAGGCTGACCAATAAAAAGTTTAAGTACAAAGAACTCTTGTCTGTCTTATTCCTGTTGTGCTTAGTGTTTGTGCGGGTTTGAATGGCTGCTTATAGTTTTCGTCTGCTTGTGTATAACATATTTTGTAGTAGCAATGACAAGAATGTCATGTATTTCAAGTTTTCAAGTCAGCTTTGATGCTTCACCTCGAGCTGTGAGTGCTTTTCTTAAACTTCTGGGATGTTGCAAGTTTGACCAATGGATTATTTGCAGTCAACAAGAGCCTGATTCCATATATTTATGGGTGTCTTTGCTTAGATCTTGATGGAATGTGCTCTAAGGTTTGGAGAAATCATTTAAGCAGACCTATAAGAATAAGTAGTGGACTTGTGTTGGATTCTCCTGAATGTTTGGTGATTGCTAATTAGCTGCTGCTTGTTCTAATATTTCAATATCTTATTTTGATGTTGCCAAAATCTTTGAAAGGTTTATGGTTGCATTTATTTTACCATTAGTTTCTTTTTAATTTATTTTTCCTTTTTCTTTCTTTCTTTCTTTCTCATTTAATTTTGTAGTTCCTTGTTTACGCAGTAATGTCCAGTATAATAAGTTGCCAGTGTTGATTTATATTTTTTGCAGTTTCCTGTCATTGCGTTGCTTTGGATGTTGAAGGACGCTGCTATACCTGGGGAAGGAATGAGGTATAGCTCTTGCTCGGCTCATCAAATTGTTTTGATCTTTGCTTATCTAATTGCTATTATTTTTTTCTGCTACAGAAAGGGCAACTTGGACATGGTGACACCCTTCAGCGGGATCGACCTACCATAGTTTCGGGACTGTCAAAGTAAGTATTTGCTGATCCTTTTATAGAAAAAGATCTTAATTTCAGTATTCAAAATGCAGTTTGATTTATAGATCCTTGACCATGTCCTGTCCTCGCCCCCGTCCCATCCACATTCCATCCTCAGCTATGGATCAGGTGGAACCTTGCAATTTAATTTCATGTGTAGTCATAAATGCTGACAAAAGTAGTTTTGCAACAAAACTGTGAGACAAACATAAATTATGTGTAATGTCATAGAATTATAAAGTACTATGGGATGGAGCTAGTGCCTATCATGCATTTTTTGTGCATGAATGAATTTGAATAATTTTCAGTCACAAGCGCATTAAATCAAAATTGATTATCTTGGCATCTAGTTGGAAAGGATGAAATGTATAACATCTACCAAGGTCAACCATTCATTCATCCTCATCTACCTGCTCTTAAGTAATTGGGGTCAGGGACGTAGATTCTATTCTATCATCCTATTTGACTATATACCGTATCAATACTCAAATTATTAAATGTTCATAACATTTTCACAATACTGGTAAAATGTGACTTGGAATTGTGGGTACTAATATCTTATAGTAATTTAGCATGGCTTTGGCTTATTTTTGTTTGTTCACGCCTAGCTCACATGCGTGGCTGTCTTATGTTTGTTTTATTGTTTGGTGTAGCGTCATCTTGTGCCTGTTTTAGCTTTCTTGATCTTCACTTTCAGACCTCTGCTGACAGTTTAGCTCTTAGTCATGAATTATTTATGTACCTCATGTAGTATTTGTCAAATATCATCATCACTTTTTGTGTCAGTGATTGATTGACTATTATTTACCTTAATGACGGAAAATCAATATGGTTACTATGTTTTTTGATTTTTACGTGAATGTCCTTTTCGACATGATCTTCCAGAGTAAATGGTTTTGATTGTTTTTGCTGATATGACCTTGTTTTTTGCTTTTTATGCTTTTTCTTGCATGGCTTTTACCATTTGCGTTTTTTTTTTCTTCGCATACTTTTGAAGTTTTGTTTCTATATGCATTTGTATCACTGGATTCAATATGAAAGCACAAAATTCGTGTAATCTTTGATGATATAGCAAAGCTAATATATTTTGTTATAGGCATAAAATCATTAGGGCTGGAGCAGGGAGGAGCCACTCTGTGGTTGTAACTGAAGATGGAAGTTCGTTTTCATTTGGTTGGAATAAACATGGCCAGTTGGGCTCTGGTTCAGCAAGGAATGGTGAGTTTGCTATCTGGTTTTACAAGGAGATTTTTCATAATTTTATTTTGGCTTTTGTACATCATTACCTTGTTGTTAATCTATGATATTTGTCGAAATTATTGATGAAAGAATTTTTTAACTCTATATGGAATTGTGATGCAGGAATGATTAGCGTCGCTTTTTTTCAATGAGCCTTTCATGTATTAGCTTATAACTAGTTTGGGTTGTTTGGGGAGTTCTGTGCAATTTTTATATTTTGGAGGGATTTTCTTATAATTTTCGCCTTTTTTTATTTGGGATGTTTGTTATGCTATATTTATATGAATCTTCGATCATTATAAATATTGGCTAGTCAATTAAAAAAAAAAATAACTTTTTTGGAATCCAAGTAGCATCCTTAATCCCATTAAATTCTTCATTGATTGTCGGTTCTATCTCCTCCAACCTCCAAAATTATGGTTTTAGCTTTGTCCTACCCTTTTTTCTATCCATTTCTAGTAATCCTAATTGAATCCTGCTTCTGCTCACCATCAAATTGTTGTAGTTTTTACATAAGAAGAATGTTCTTCGAGTGTCCAATATAAGGTTGATTGAGGTTCTATGGATGTTTGTTTCATTTTTCTTGGTGTTTTCTGTTAATATTTTTTCACTCGCATGCTTTTGTTGCAGAAGTTGAGCTTTCCCCTGTTCGTTGTCAAGTGTCTGAAGTTACCGCTGCTGTATGTGGGGCTGATTTTACCGTCTGGCTGTCATCAGTTGAAGGATCTTCTATTTTGTATGCTGGAAATCTTTGTAAATTATAATATCTTTATTTCTTTTGAATTATGACTGAGTCATGGTCAATAAGATAACATTCTTATATTTAACCATGTTTTGAATTTCAGAACAGCAGGACTCCCGCAGTACGGTCAACTTGGACATGGAACAGATAATGAGGTATGATTTAATGATTTAATTAAAAAGAGAATTGTGCTTGCCTGTTTACATTTTTTAGCTCAATTTTAAAATGCTGAATTTTTTGCAGTATAATGTTAAAGATAGTTCAGTGAGGCTTGTTTATGAGGCTCAACCTCGTCCTAAGGCAATAGCGTCTCTCTCACAAACCACTATCATTAAAGTTGCATGCGGAACAAACCATACAGGTGGGGTTAGCAGTTGATTATTTACAGTTACTTGCTTTGCTTCTTTTATAGTTAACAATCTGGTCCCTCTTTTTGACATTCCAACAGTTGCTGTTGATTCGAGAGGATTCGTTTACACGTACGTCCTACTCCTCCTCCTCCTCGTCTTCTTCTTCTTCTTCTTCTTCTTCTTCTTCTTCTTGATCTAGTCCTTGGGCCTAGCTCCTCCTCGTCTTCTTCTTCTTCTTCTTCTTCTTCTTCTTCTTCTTCTTCTTCTTCTTCTTCTTCTTCTTCTTCTTCTTCTTCTTGATCTAGTCCTTGGGCCTAGTAATGACAGTGTCAATAGACAGAAAGTGACCTTTATTTTGATTTACAACCCTTGGAACGTCAATTGCAAAAAATAAAGGAAAATGGAAAGGAAAATCATATTTTATTGGGAAGAAAATATGATATCTATTTCATAAGAAATAAGTTTGAATATAATGGTAGATTATGAATTTGTGTCTTCGATTTAAACTTGTATTTTAATGATTGTATTATTGTGGAGAGCTTGCTGTTTTGGTTGTGTTGTTGTTTCTTGTTTTCTTTTCCTGATGTTTTGATTCTCTTTCTAATCAGTAATCAGTAGCTAATTTGGCATTGTGTGACTTATTGCGTTCTTTTTGTAATGCAGTTGGGGATTTGGTGGACATGGGAGGTATGGTCTTTTTATTGACAATTTTTGTTTCAAGCATATGCTAGTTTTTCATTTTGCGAATAGTAACTTTTAGTTGCTCTTATTTGATCATTTTAAAATTGTTAGACTTGGGCATCGAGAGCAGAAAGATGAATGGGTTCCTCGTCTCATTGAAATATTTCAAAGGAATAATACTTTGCCTCCAAATGCAGTGGTTTCAGCTGGAGCTACAAATTCTGCATGCACAGCAGGTTTGTTCTTGGTTTATTGAGAAATGTCATGCACTCATTCATGTCCATCTATGCATCTAAGACATCACCCCAGCTTTGTAACGGTCAATGAAATGGAATTCATATATTTGATTTAATATTTAAATCAATGACACTGAACCTGTGAACAAACAAAATGGCGAGTTGTTACAGAATTTTCTTCTTGTTGCAACCATTGAAGGGAAAATAAGAGGAAGTTTTAACATCACCACCAATATATGTCTCTCTAAATCATTTGATAGGCATCATGTGATGACTATTGAATGAGACGTGTTAATATAATTGACAAATATTCTGCAAAAAAAAAATGATGCATATTTTTTTTTTTGTTTACCTACTGAAAGTGAAGTGCATTAAATTCAGTATGATCATGTTGTGATACAAGTTTTTTTACGCTTGCCTATAACATAGTTGTATCTAATTTTCAGGTGGTGGTCAGCTGTACATGTGGGGAAAACTAAAAAATACAGGGGACGATTGGATGTATCCCAAGCCTCTTTTGGATTTAAGGTCGGTTAGACGTGTACGTTTTTCATCTTAAGTATGAAACTAATGATCCAGTGTGTGGTGCTTTATTGCTTTTTGCATAAATTAATGGTTAGCCTTACTGAGTGTATTATTGAGTATATTATTGTTGTATCAGTGGATGGAATATTCGTTGCATGGATTCAGGACTGTTGTTTCATTTTGTTGGCGCTGATAGCTCCTGTATAAGCTGGGGCCATGCTCAATACGGTGAACTTGGATATGGTTCTGGTCAGCAAAAGTATGGACATTTAAAATTTGGCTTTATGTCAGATAATCCTTGGTTCGGCATTTATAAATCATTGGTTGAGTTTTTTTAATCTATAGATCATCTGCCAATCCAAAAAAAGTGGACGAGCTTGAGGGTATGCACATCATTAGGTATCAAAAAATGTTTTAAGTACATGCTTTTTTATATTAATTAAAGTTTTGCCAGCATGAATGATTTTAAATTTGTTTGTTTTTTATTTTGATAGTGTTGCATGTGGTATGGGTCATTCACTTATTGTAGTAGATCGAGCAAGTGTTGGCGATAGGCTGGACCAGGTGTGGAATTTTCTCTAATACTCAGTTTGCACATTATGCAGGTTATTTTATGTTCTGTTGAGTTTGGGCTTGTCTTAATTGTAATCATTTGTTCTTGAGGATGGGAAATACCAGTTTACTTTATTTATTGTGTGCAGGAAAGTCGCGAGGTCTTTTTTTCTTTTTCAATCTTATTATTCCAATTTGTGGTTGAGGACATGGGTCATAATCTAGGATCCATGCAATTTCAAATAGCGGAATTTGATGACCTGAAGCCCATCCTTCATTTGGGCTTAGGACCAATAAAGGACAAGCTTTGAACGGAGTTTTTGTGACAACAAAATTTTTATTTTCATATACCTTTGATAAAAAATGGTCAAGCCTTGCTATCTTGTGTATGTTGCTTTTTATTTCCCATGTTTTGGTCGCAAAATTCTAGGTTCTCTTTAAATACATTTGTAGAGATGAATGGTGATGCCATAGACTTTTTTATTTTTTTATATGCAGCTTGCAGTGCATGATGGTAAAACAGAGCCTGCAGGTGCGTCTTTGTTTTATTGTTCTCTGGTTATGTTCATGTTCATCACACATGTCTGCATGTGGAACAAAAATTTATTTTTTTGAATGAATAAGTTTGTTCTAGTCTTGTGTGGCTTAATGGACAGCATATTGTTTATTTATAAAAGTTATAATGCTTCTAGTTTCATGTTCTTTGTTTAGGGTTTTGTTTGGTTGGCATGAAATTAGTGTAAATGACATGAAAATTTTCAAGTAGTCGACCTTACCAAAAGTAGATATATTCAATATATTTTTTATAAAAAATTATTATTATATTAATTAATTAATTATTTTGTATATAAATTAAGTATGATTACATC
>JAVDBV010024549.1:3508-19331 GCA_032619315.1 Piper longum
CCCCCCCCCCCCCCCCCCCCCCCCCCCCCCCCCCCCCCCCCCCCCCCCCCCCCCCCCCCCCCAAATCGTAAATGAACCAAATTTTCAAATTCGTAAAGTTGAGAATGATGAAACTTGAAGCTTATATTACCTTCTAACATTTTGTCCGAGCATGGCATTTAGAACAGGAGGAACAGGGACAGGAGTCACGATATTTGTTCCCACAATCTCTATCTTCATTGGTTTACCATCAAGTTGAACGTTATTGTATCTCTTCACTGCAGCTAGAGCATCTGTTCTCCTAGATAAAACAACTTCGGCAGTTCCCTAAAAGAAGAATACCACTGAATACATGCAGCCGGAGTTTGACATTACCAGTTAAGCTAGACAAGAAATAAGAGGTACACCTTTGATCTGCCACTCCTATCATAGTGGATCGAATATCGCTTCAAGTCACCAACCTCTGAAAAAAGTTCCTGCACGATCACATCTAGAATAAAAAAAAGTAATGAAACATCTTCATCACTTAAACCATTACACTTTCTTTAAACAGATATTTTTTAGTAAATGTAACATAATTAATATTTAATGCAATCAACCATAATAAATAAGAACTTTTCACAAGTTAGAAAAGTAACTTGTGACACTCTTCCAGGCAGGCAACAAATACCAGGGGTAAACCTCAAATCAAGAATGCTTTTGGAAAACAATTCAATTTATCAACAAAAAAAAAATTGAAGACACAAAATATTCTGACACGAAAAACAAGGCTCAGATAGACGCTTCCTGTGTTCATAGAGGCACGCACTTGCAGATCACTTTCGTACAAGACGTGTCAGAAAAAAACATACATCCTCTTCGCCAATATCATGCAAACTCGCCAATCAGCAAATCAAGCTTCACCATCACATTTAAGTACTGAAAGTGCCTAAATTTTAACGCTTCTTCAAATTCCCACTTTTGTCAGCTAAATATCAACCAAATTCTTAAGAGAGTTTTCCAGAATCTAAAAAATAGGAAAAAATAAATCCAACCATCAATTTGCAATTTGAAATCACGACCACAAACATGGCACATAGAGTAAAAACCTTGATATCTTCATTGGAGACTCCATAGTCAAGATTGGAGACGTAAAGCTTGGTCCCAGTTTCAATGGCCGATGCCCCCCCAACGGGCGCCGAGTACCCCGCCATCTGATCCGTGACTATGTCGTGCTTCCACATCGTATCGGGCGCCTGCACAGGCTGCTCAACCCCACCCCCAAACAACACAACCCCATCAACGACCGCAAAAAGCCTAGATTCTACAAAGAGCTCCACAAAACGACGCAAGGCCCCAAAAAGTGGGCAGATCTGTAAAGAAACAAACCTTGTGGTAGGGATTGGAACGATTGGCGCCGCGGTTGGGGAAGCGTCGAGCGGGGCCGGGGCCGGAGCCCCGCCTGCGACCTCCGCCGGAGGGCTTTCCGGGGGGCTTCTTGTTGTTATTGATGAGGTCGTCGAGCGACATGTCCAGGGCGCTCGACATTTCCCGGCGAGCGATCGCGGTGGCGGAGCTAGGGTTTTGAGAGGGGATGGAAGAGGAGAAGAGGGGATGATCAAAGAGACTGATGGGTCTTGTATTCGGGTCTCTTTCGGTCATGGGCCTCAATTTGGCAACCGATATTTTTTATGAGCCCGCATATTTTTTTCGTGTACTTAATTATGTATTATAATTATGAAAATTATTATTTTAGGCGTTTTAATTTAAAGCTATCCATAATGTCAATTAATAATTTTTGAATTTTTATATAATTTAATATTTATGAATGATGAGAAAATAACTACTCGATTTCTCCTTTCGAAATTCAAATTTCATGTTTTTCATCTTAAGGTTTTCGATTTATATTCTTGTTTTGGATATTTAATTGCTAGATTTGTGATTATCCAAAATTAATATTATATTTAAACTATTACTTGACGCCGAGAAACTTATTACTTTGGGATTTTTTTTACAAAATTCTTTTTTCATAAATACATAAAGAGCTTTAGTTTTTTAATTAAAATTTTTTACTTAATAATAAAATTCTTAAGCCAAATGTTATGTAACGCAAATATACGTTTGAAAAATCTTATTATACTTCAAATAATATTGCCATGTGTATCTTAGTGGAAGACGGTAGAAAATTGAGCTATTAAAAGACTTAAAATTAAAATATAAATATATAATATGTGTTTAAAATAATTTAAAAATCACAAATTTAAGGAGAATTCAGGGAATTGTGACGTCAATAATTCTACATACACATCTATCATTTCTGTTTAAATATGGGAAAAGTGTATGCTAAATTTTGAAAAATCATATTATGTTTGAGTAATTTATAGGCCTATATATATATATATATATATATATATATATTAGGTAGCTATGGTACTTTCTAAATACCTAGAACCATTAGACAAAAACTTGATGATTAAGATGCACGTTAGTAAATTACAAAAGGTTCACACCCTATAAAGAACGACGTATTAAAAATATTAACCTAGGTAAGAGTAGGGTGAGCATAGCTTGGGTACAAATCGGTCGGTCAAAATTCGGGTAAAGTAAAATTGTTTAATTCGGTTTTGGTTTAAATGGTTTGAAACGTCCTCTTTTCTTTAGCTGAAACCAATTCACATAATCATAAACCTAAATCGCCGCCACTAAAGCTCTACAATCATCTCCCCCCTCCGACTATCCTCTCCCTTACTATTGACTTCTCCTATTGCCAATAACGACGATGGTGGGCAGCTCAATGGCATCGCTCATCACCTCCGTGTGTTGGAGTTTGTCAATGGCGTCTAGCAGTTGCGAGATCCTCTGTATGTAGGTGGCAATGGATTGGTTTGGCTTTGGAATTGATTGGAGAACATGTATTTGTAGTTGTTGAGAGGATTGAAGCAACATGCTGTTTGACTTATCCTTACTAGTTTCTTCTCTTAACAAAGCTTGGACTGGTTGTCCCCAAGAGAAAAGTAAGCTTCAGTGGAGAGATACATGGCTGGCCAAGCACGACATAAGGATGAGTGGTGGCACCAGATGGTAGGTTCTTCCTCGCCAACGTGGGACACTGTCGACTACTCTGCTTTGCCGACGCCATGGAAAACAGCAACGACAATGGATTGAACACCTGAAAATCAACCAGGGGAATAGAGAGACGTCCTGCTGCTTGTTCTTCCTGATAAAGCGGAGAAAAAGTGGAAATAAACAAAACAAAACAAATTTTCATTTATCAACAACAACTAACTCTATACAAACGACTTTTTTTTTTTTTTTTATCCCTACGACAAACCCATGCCAAGTTGTCTCCTATCGGCCCAACCCATTCAAGTACCTATAATAACAATAATACCCTTTCACATTGCTCTCCTCGCTATATTCATACCACCAGATAAAGCAAGCAAGAGGAGGAGACACCATTGTTATTGCCACCGTGAAAAAATGGAACCATCGTTATTACGGACAACAAAGCATGAAAAAGATCAACTTTGGAACAGTGAGAAGTTGGACCTAGCATGCCCTTCGTCGGTGGCAATGATGATCGGAGATTTTTTCTAGTAGCAGTTTGTCAGGGTCATCGCATGGTAAGACAGAGGAGAGGGTGTGCTCACCAACATAGAGGGGGACAGTTCAAAGACCCAGTTATATTGGGTGGAATTCGCTCAATAACGAACCAATCCAAACTTGATTGATTTGTTCAAATTGATTATTAATAATAGTTTGGTTAATGTTTGTTTGGGGATCCAAACTTGTTAATTTTGTTAGTTTGGTTTGATTTTCAACTGAATGACACTTTGCATAGCCTTGCAGGAGAATAATTTTTTTATTTAAAAAATTTAATATTTGAGAGAAATTTTAAATTTTTTAAAATTTAAGAATTTTTTTTTCAAAATATGCAAAAATATATTGCAAGAGATTGTCTTCTTTTATGATATTAAATAGATATAAACTAGGTAGTGCATCTATACTTAAATGCTATATAAATGTTTTATAGGACATTTAGTTGTCATATAAAATTTTATATAAAATATCAAGAAACTATTATTATGTTTTTTATTATAATATAAAAAATATAAACATCTATTATATTTTTATTTTTATATTAAAAATAACTGATTTTTTACTCAAAGACTTGTAATTATAAAATTTTCTATAAAATCTCAATATAATTTTATCACGATTTTTTTATTATGTATAAAAGTGAAAATAATAGATGTTTTTATTGGTAAAAGACGATCACAATTAAAAATAACCAATTTTGGAGACAAATAGTTGTAATTATAAGGTATTTAATTGTGATATAAATTTTATATAAAATATTGTAAAAGTTTTTATTATAAAAAAACGACAATAATATAGATGTTTCCATTGATATAAAATAATGACAGTAAAAATAATATATTTGGAGTTAGAGTTGTACCTATTAACCATGACAATGGGTGTTATTGAGCAGGAAAAAAAGTCATTAAAAGAAACAAAAAAATTGTCATGAAAAAATACAAAAAAATAGTTATCAAAAGGTATAAAATGAATGATAAAGGGTAAATCTCTTTGGGCACACAAAAATAGACTTCAATGGGTGTGATTTCACATTTAGTTGTGATGCAAAATTTTATAATATATTGTCTTATTATAATAAAAAAATATAAGTAATATAGATATTTTTATTAGTAGAAAATGATTACCATTAAAATAATTAATTTTTTGAGTAAAAGAGTTGTACCTAATGATAGTTTATACCTATTAACCACAATAATAAGTATTCAAGGCACAAAAAAATAATCATTAAAAGATGAAAAAAGCTTATCACAAAAAGACATAAAAAATGGTCACTAAAATGTACAAAATGAGTGTTAAAGGATAAACCTTTAGAACACTCAATATTTTTTCGTCCAAGTGCTGACCAGAGTGCAATATTTCAATTTGGAAAATAATTTGTTAAATTATTTTTGTATAAATTTTGTGGAGATGGATCTCAACCCCCGAGGAGACTTAAGACTAGCAATCTTAGTGAGTTTTATCACATATGCATTTTAATTCATATTAACATAAAGAGGCTATTAAAATTATGAATTTTATATGATGATCCTTAATTATAACAAATGTAGAACCTCCATTGCGACTATAAATAGTGACTTCCACTCTTAATTATATAAGAGGTGCACTTTAGCTACAGTTTTGATGTTATATGCTATGACATAAACCTTTTTCTTACCAATATTATAAAATTTTATCACATATGTATACTCATTTATATTAGCAGAGAGATTTGAGATCTTTTTCCATAAAGTTTAAATGAGAGTAATCTAATAAATAGTTTTTCAAATTATAACATCGCATTTCGGTTCTATCTTAAACAAAAAAAAAGTGGTGTTACAATTCTTTACAAACACATAGAATGAATGTCAAAGGGTATGAGTTCACATTAGTATTTAGTATATATAACAATAACTAGATGATAGATATATAATAAATAATTAGGAAAATTAGGTGAGTTGCACATCATACAGGGTATACTAGTTACACAACAAAATGATATTTTTACGTACAAAAAATAGAGCTAAGTAGGAGATTAACAAAAAAATTATTTTATTTTGACACATGACATATTTTTAGGTTTTTTCAAAATATACTAGTTAATGGAGATGTTAAATTTAATATTTGTTATAATTATGTTGACAATTAAGATAAAAGGGTTAGAAATATTAGGTTGAGTTAAAATTTTAAATTAGTGTTATTATTTATTACTTTGAGTTATGAGACCTATTAAATTATTCTATATGAAAAATGTAGCTTGTATAACGTATAAAACATATATGAAATATAAGTCACATTATATAGATAATAGATAATGGATACATCTATATAGATAATAGATAACGGGTGGGGGAAAAAAAATCGTGCGGGAAATTTTATGAAAATATGACAAATTTTATATATTTTTTATATATCAAGAAAGAAGTGCACGATGTATGTTTAAAAGGATATGACAAATCATATCTTTCATCCAAATGAACATCGATTTCATGGGATTATAAATTTTATATTTAAAAATTTTTATGTTTTGAAAGGTTTATAAAATTCTCCAATAAATATTTATAAAGAGCTTATATTTTTGGAAAGAAAAATTTTATAATTAGTAAAAATTTATAAATGAAAATATATAAAAGTGCATTAATTTTGCATTATTATATAATATTATTAATTAAAGAAAAGGATAATGATTGCGGTAATAATTGCACAACCTTTCAGAAAATTTCAATGCTTTTGGAGAGAGGAAGGGAAAGTGGCAGAGAGCGGCGGCGGCGGCGGCGGCGGCGGCGAGTCTTTAGGAGGTAGGAAGAGGAGGAAAGGAATTACTGAATTAGGGCATGGCGGAGATCGAAGCCCTCCGAGCGAGGGCTATGGCCTCCATCCCCCTCTCTGCACGCCGCCATCGTCTCCCCCTCCCCGACGACAAGGAGGAAGGCGAGCTCTCTTCCTCTTCCGACAAGGTTCTTGTTACGACTCTCTCTCTTTTTATAAGCCATAAGATCAATCATCTTTTTCGTTATTCACTCTCACCCCTTTTTCATTGTGTTTTTTAATCAACGCCTGTGATTAATTTTATTTCTTTTTACTCTACTATTGTAGTTTTCCGTGTTTTATTTTAATTTTTTTAAATTTTAATGTTTTGGTTTTCATTTGGGTTGCCTAGTGCTGTATACGTTGTTTGGATTATTATTTGAAACAAGACCTACCGTCCAGTAGTTTGTTTAAAAAAGTGTTTAAATGTGTGCTACTTTCAACGACCAGGAAATGCCTAATGCAGCTACTGGAGAAGTTGGAGGCTGTGGTTCTCGACGGACGGAGGTTTTGGATCAAGAAAGACAAAAGCTTGACTCTTCCAGAGCTTTAAAATCAGGTGATGGATGCTTTTCTTTCCTTTTTCTTTCTTTTTTTTTTGGTTTTAAATACGAGATGGTAGCTTGGTTAGTGTAGTTGGTTTGTGTAATCAATGGGTCCGAATAATCTGTGCGCCGTAAGCATGTTATACATAGCTATTTTTTTGGCAATGTTATGTCAGGAAAGTCTGGCCTTTGTAATGCTGCTCCAATTTCTTCTGACGTGCAACCTCACAACCAACCCCTACAGAAGCATAATAACCATGTTACTTCTGGTTGGCACCGACCTCCACGGGGAGATGAGAACCTTGTGATCGATTTTTCAGATGGTTCTGAAGGCGACTCGCATGAGAGTGGCAATGCCATAACAACAGATTTCGATGATAAGATAAATGTGTTTGGCGTAGATGTACGCAAAAAATCAGGACCGTTTCAGAGGATAAAAAGCAAAACGACACTTCAGGTCAGTAAGACCCAGTCGAGGACAATGCCCAAACATATTGCTGCTAACAGGACATTTACTTCAGCTGTGTCTAAGTTAACTGGACAACACTCTGGGCCATCACGAGCTTCTTCTTATGGAAGGGGAACCCAGGTTCTTAAAATGAAATCTCAGAGCAAGTATATGGATTGTCAAAAGCCTCATTACAATAGAGGGGTTAATTCAACTAGTAAAGAGCTGGAGTCTCTTCGTCAGCAAATAGCATTGAAGGAAAGTGAATTAAAGCAGCAGCTGAGAGCTGTGCCTCTAGGAAAAGAAACTCCTTTGGGTTCCGACGGCGAACTATATACCTTGAAAGAAGATAACATTGAGAAACCAAAGGTAGCACGACCAATAAAGTTAGGAATGGAAGCAAATGAGTTGGAGAATAAACGTCAAAAAACTGGTGAAAAATCTCATAATAAAGTCGATTCAGAACGTAGGAAGAAGCCTGTGGTGGGTCTGCATAAGAAGAAAGATGATCAACTGGTAAGTTTGTTGTCTGGATCTTCATGAAAATGTGGCTGTTCAGAACGTAGGATAGCCTCATGCTTTTTTTTTCAAAATTCTTGTCGCTGTTCTGCTGATTTTCTTGGTGCTTATTAGAGTACAGAGACTTTCACTGAGGCTGGAGCCAGATGCAAAGATATTCATTCTAGTAACATGTTAAATGAAAGGGCAAAACTGAATCAGACATCCATGCTAGATGATAATATTCGGCATGAGATATTTGTCCCCAAGAAACAGGTAAGTTTTTCTCATACATTTGCAATTTTTGTCAAATTCCATAGAATTTGCATTTCTGGGTTTGTGGTGGTCAGTGTCAGGGCATCTTACTATATATTTTCTTTACTAATCACATATACTTATGTGAATAATCAATTTTTGGTATATTTATTGTTTCTTCCAGGGCCCTCTTATTAATTCTTGCTGTCAAGTTCTTACTATTTTTTATCTTTGACAGATTCCTCTGGGATCAAGTCAGTTAAACAAAATAGATGAAGCACATGAACCTGATGCAAGCTCTCAACATGACTTGTCAAGAAACAATCACGATGCAATCATCTCCAGTGATAAAAAGCAGCAGCTTGCATCTCCTACTCCTCATGATGTGAGTGAAACTGTGGAGTCATTCCTAATATTGTTGGATTTCTAGTTCATCTTGATTCTTATGTGACTTTTTTCTATTTTTAAGGTGCCATCTCGTGGAAGGAACCTTCCAAATCTTGAAGATTTCAGTCTCTTCGGTAAAGACAATGCCATGAACATTCAGGCTTTGTTAAATTTTGAAGAATTACAAGACAAGAAGCTGGAGGAAGCACAAGAGCTGAGGCGAAAGTGTGAGCTTGAAGAAAGAACTGCACTTAAAGCATATCGTCTAGCTCAGAGAGCTTTAATTGATGCAAATGAGAAGTGCTCACATCTATATCGTGAACGAGAACTGTCCTCAGCTCAAATTCGAGCATATATAATGGAAAACTCATGTTCGCTATGGCCTTTCACACGGCAAAGACAAGAAGAAAGTTGGCCTGTATCATTTGGAAGTGTCTCAGGGTTTGATGTGAATTTGTTACCAAGTATGAGCTGCCAGATAAAAAATGGGGCGTTAGATAAAAAGGGGAATTATGTAGGTTCTTATTTTGCAGGTCAGGATTCAGCAGGCACTTTTTTCAAGTGTAACCCAGAATTAGCTTGTAATCCAAGCATTTCCCCTCTGGAACCGTCATTATTAGATGATAAAAATGCTGTGTGTACTACTGGAAAAATGGGCATTGTTTCTGCAATCAAACCAGTAACGCTTTTATCTAGTAAAAGTTCTCAGTCCGGGTTGGTTAGTAATGATGCAGAGGAGGCTCACAAAGGGGATATGTCTCTGAAAGATCAAGTTGAGAATTCTTCACTACTTGAATCTTCCATAAAGTCTCAAGCATTTGCTCGTCTAGGTGAGAGGACCCTTTCTAAGGTGGCTAATCAAGAACTGATGACAAACTCATTTGAGGAACACAATCAGGATGGCTCTGTTTTTGAGGTCTCCTTACGGAATGAACTCTTTGCACGTCTAGGAATAAGAAATTTGACAGACAAAAGTGGTCCCATTAACGGTAAGAAGAACCATGATTACGAGGCAGGTCAAATGATTGTTGAACTTGACAAAACAGATGCGGTGATGCATGACCCATCTTTTTTGTCCAATGAAGAGCTTCTAGCAGGAGATAAGCAGAGAGCTCATGAGAAAGGTTTTCTTTTATGTAATTATATGCTCTTTTTCAATCTTGGCATACTTTTTTTTCGGTTCTGGACATCTTATATTTCTTTATTCAAGCACCTGGTAGAGAAGCTGTAGTTCTTGTCATGCAATTCTTTGCAGGGTGAAATATGAGTGTAAAGAATCTTTGACCCTGATTGGAAACATATTGAAATTCATCGATTTCTATTCCATATAGTCTAAGTGCATCTGAATTGATAGTTGCGGATATTTCTTTAATTGTGCTCTTGTTTGTGAAAGTATATGATTTGCTATTTTGGCAGGATTAATTGCAGCCATAATTTTTTTTGGGCAGTGACTTTTTATTTTTGTCATTTAAATGGTTTAATCAACTAACCGTTCAACTTATCTTTGGCTGAATGAAATAAATGGTTTGTGATTTTTGTGCTAGCTGAGATACTGCTTTATTTTCTCATTTTCAGGTGTTCATACTGCTCATTATATTCATGTTCATGGTGACTATAAGACATTGATTTCAGATGATGGATCTTCTCAAAGTAGCGGTCATGAAGAAAGTTCAATTAGAGGGGAACCTCATAACCCATTGCCCTCTTTTTTTCACTTACCTTCTTCTGACATAAAAGCTGTGTATAAACATTTTCAAAAGCATGATGTGCTAGGAGGCTGTAAACAAATGTTGTTTAGCAAAGAATCTATAAGAGATGTTCATAATACTACAGAGGCACCAAAGATTTTGTTAAAGAAGGATGATAGCCTGAATTCCCTAGACATTTATGTTGATCCTTTTTGGCCTCTTTGCATGTTTGAACTCCGTGGAAAATGCAACAGTGATCAGTGTCCTTGGCAACATATCAGAGATTCCTCTGGAAGGGGGTCTGGACAACCACTTTTTTCCAGTTCTTCTGGTATGATTACCTCTAGACATCATCCCATATTGCTGTTTGACTTTTTTTTTTTTGCTTTTTTATAACTTTATCTAATCTTCAGATTGCCATGTACCATCCTCTTCTGCTGGTGGAGAGTGTGAATATGATTGTGGGAGTTTCCACTGCCCTCGCTGCTATATAATGCCAATTCCGACCTACCGAATTGGTTCATGCCTTGTAAAAGCTGAACCTACTTCATCGAGGTATATTCGGAGTGTTTGGCAGTATGGTCGAATGGGATTCTGCAACAGTTATGGCACACCTATAGTTGTTAGTAGAAGTTTTCCTCCAGATAGTCTTTATTTGAGTTCCGGTGTTTGTCATATTGAAGACCATGAAAAGTGGAGTAAATCGTCTTTGTTACGTCAAACAATTGAGGACAGAGTGGTATGAGAGTTTATTTGAAAAAAATTATCTGTAAAATTTAATTTAGGACTTTAGAATTATTTAGATAACTCCGAATGCTGTGCATTGTCGGTCCCAAGCCCCGACAAATGTGGAGGGTGGCGTCATGAAGGGCATCCTGCCATCAAAAGTTTGGTATTTTGTAATCACGCACCCATGTCCCCAACACCCTTTGGGTATCTGGTGGGAGAAGAAGCAGACCTGAGAATTATTTAGATGTACAAAATGTAAATCTTTTTATAGCAGTTACATTAACTTTTACATTTTGCCTGATGCTGAAAAGATTTGACTTAAACCAAATTGGTGTTGTTTTTTTTCCCCATATAGGGACTCATTTTTATCCATTTCTCATTTCAGACGCAGCAAATGCATTGTTCGAATGATTGTGAGCAGTCCCTAGAACTAGCCCTTGAATATTTTATCAGTAATACTAACAGGAAAGATGGGAGAAAGAAGGTCTGGAGTAGTGGCATTTCCATCATTTGCTACTTTTCTGCAGAGGACCTATGTTGGGCATATGGAAATGTTCTTTGCTGTATGATTTTAATTATACTTTTCTGTCTATTACCATCTGAGCATTTCCTTGGTTGTGGTGTTTCAGGCTTTAGCTATTCTATCACGTTCTATAGAGGCAGATCCAAATTCTGTTGTCCTGTGGGTTTCTTATCTTCATATATTTTATGAGAAAGAAAAGACTTTGGGAGAGGATGACATGTTTCTACATGCTGTATGCATCATGTTTATTTGATTCTTTCATTTTGTGGATGTTTGTAATTTCTTATTGATAGAAACTCAGTAGTATTTTTTTAGTCATTGACGCAAGTATGCCTGTGTTTGTGCTTTATGTATGTATTTTCAGTCTTCAGTTAGCTTTTAGATAATTTTCTCTTATACTAACGAGTGATTGTTTTGTCCTTTATCAGATCCAACAAAATGAAGGATCTTACGAGTTGTGGATCATGTACATTAATAGCCGTATAGAGTACCAAAGCTGTTTAGATGCCTATGAAACCGCAATAAAATCATTTATTTTGTTGGCTCGCTCTTCTGTCAAAGAGTTTCGTGAAAGTAGTGCCTGCCTTTTGGATCTAACTTTACATATGATTGATTTCTTACGCATGTCTGGAAATGTTGACAAAGCCATTTCTTTTGTTGAGGGACTTCTTCCATCAACTGTGGAGCTAGCTAGTTTGGGCAAAACCACTGTATCTGATGTTGTTGCATGCCTAAATGTCTGCGACAAGTGCATCCTATTAATCTGCTGTGTCTATCTTTTGATGTACAAGAAATTGCCCGAAGTAGTTGTAAAGCGGCTGAATTTTGAGCAACAATTACCTTTTGACATGGAATGGCCTTATATTCACTTGACTGATGAAGACAAACAATCAGCAGTGGAGTTGATGGGTGTTGCTGTTAGTAATGAAAATTTAGGGGCCAATAGTGGTGAAGAATGGGAGTTAGAGGGTGCCATGAGGCCAAAACACTTCTTGGCTGTCAGCCATGTTAAGTTCATCATGATGATTGAAGATTTAGAACATGGAAAACTTATGTTGTATAAGTACATGAAATTGTATCCTTTTTGCATTGAGCTTTCTCTTATGTGTGCACGCATGCAGGAGGAAAGATTAACTGAAGGAGATGGCATTAAAGGGTTTGAAGAAGTTTTGCAAAGTTGGCCAAAGAAAGTCCCTGGATTCCATTGCATTTGGAACCAGTATTTGGAGTTTGCTTTGGAGAATGGGATGACAAGTCTTGCAAAAGAGTTGATAATACGGTGGTTTTGTGCACTTGGAGAGGTTCAAAATTATCATGGACAAATGTCTGATTCAGATGGCTCTTCAGAGACTTCCGACCCTGCAGAGCCTAATTCTCAATCCTATGCACCTCAAAGAGACGAGTTGTTTAGGTTGATAAATCTGTCTCTCTACCAACATTTGAACTCTAAGAAAGTGGAAAGCCTGGAAACTGTTGATGAAGCTCTGAGGTTTAGTTCTGAAGAGGATTTTGCTCATTGTGCAAGTGAACATGCTGCCTCAAAATTATGGAAATCTCCGGAACCTTTAGAGGACATTATTGCCCTTCTTCTCAACTACCTAATGGATCATCGTGCAGCTTCCACTAGTAGCATTGAGCCATTATCGAGAAAATTTATTAGCAGAATAAGAAAACCTAGGATTCGGTATCTAGTTAATAAAGTTCTGGGTCCTTCTTCAGTGAAGACTCATTTGATGAATTCAGTACTTCAGGTTTTGTATGGGCCGTACCTATTACCTGAGAAATTCAGTGCTGAAAGTTTGGTTGATTTTATTGAGGGTCTGATGCAAATCCACCCAGCAAGCTATGAGTTAGCTTTATCATTGTGCAAGGTAGTACTAAAAACCAATTGGGCAGGAAGTTCCTCCACGAGTATGATATTTTGGGCTAGCTCTGTCTTGGTTAACTCCATTTTTCAAGCTTTTCCTATTGCGCCCGAACACATTTGGGTGGAAGCAATTCAAGTTTTGGGTAAGCTTGGAATAAGGGTTTCCTTGGAGAGGTTTTATCAATTCGCTCTATCCGTATATCCATTCTCTGTGAATTTGTGGCAATCTTATATTAATTTCAGTAAAGTTGGTGGAAGTGTGAGTACTATCATAGAAACAGCAGAAGAAAGAGGCATTAGTTCAAAATTGCATACAGATGTTGAAGTTTAAGAGCCTTTGATGAATCATTTCTGATAGTAGGTTTTGGATGGATTATACTGTAGAAATTGCACATAGTGAACGTACAAATCAGGTTATATCAAGATATAATATAATCTTCGGCTTATCCGGTTCTGTGAAGGAAAGGATCAACGACTGGAAATGTTTGTGCTAAGAGTTCAATCAAATACTCAGGGTAGAAACTTATAGAAAACATTAAGAGATCAGGATATTTAGATAGTTCTTTTTAACAGCTTTCGAATAGGTATGTGAAGATTTATTTTTGTGGTTGTTTTATATTCGACTTTTTTTTTTTTAAAATTGATCTTTACCTGCACACTCTTAGAGAGGCAGACCATAGTTGTTATTCCTGTTGTTGACGTAAGTCTGATGTAATTTTTCTCTTTGCAATGACGGATGAAATCTATAGTTGCAGAGTATTTTATGTTTGCAAGCAAGAGTTCATCTTTTTCTTGAAATGTAATTTACTTAGAATTCACTTTTGGCATTTGTTTCCCTTTCTTGAAAATTTAACAGTTGTAAGATTTATTTGACTCTAAGAGGGTAAGAACCCTGGTTTTATCGAAGAAGATACACTTTCTGTGTTAGGATACATATTTTATGTGTGATCTTCGAGCAGGTGCTTGATACATATATTACGCTTAGACGTCATGTCATGTAGGGCTTATATTAGAGGTAAATTTAGATTTTATAAATAAATTTGAAATTAAATAAGGAGATGATAGTTTGATTATGTTAGAGATTGGCCTCGTTTTTATAGATAAAATCTGAATTAAATAAGGAGATGGTAGATTGCTTATAGTAGAGGCGGGCCTTGTTTTTATGGGAAAAAATTAAATTGAATAAGAAGATGATAGACTGTTTATATTTGAGTAAAATTCTAACTATTAAATGAGGAGATAAATGACGAGTAATCTTAATATTTTGCCATTAATTTGATATGCAATATTGGTTAATTAGTAAGAGACAAATATATCATAAAGAAGTGATTTGAGTGGAAATCGTAGATACAAAGCAGCTCACGTCTAAGCTGATCAAAGATGTCAAGTTTGAGAAGTCAGTGTTGGTGGTGAAGGTCGTGGTGCCTATCACCACAGGTCACGTTCATACTTCATGTTGTCACTTGCGGAGAGAAGATTATGAAGTTTTCACACACGAAAATGATCGGTGAAGAGGGTGAATTAAGGTGGTGTTAAATCTTCTTCCAACATTTGCTTGGTTGCCATTCAATATCTTTCCTCTTTCGTTAAGACATTGACATCCGAATTTAAATTGCCCTCAAATTTTAATCTTTTTGATTTTGCATCCAGGAAGCCTTATATTCATATAATTTGTCAAGCCTTATATTCTATAAAGATAGTAAACTAAGCCAAATGCATCTATCAGCCATATATAATACATATATACTTTAATGTTTGATGTTTTGTAATATATTTTCTGAGTTGTGCTGAAAGAAAAACTATAAAACATATAATATTTAAGAATTATAGTAGACAGAGAATACTGCCTCCACATTGCTAGGAGCAAATTAGAGAGGAAGATCTGCATTTCATTTGTAATTTCTTAACGAAGCATTGAGCAACGGTCGGGTTAGCATGCGAAAATCTTCGACTTTTCGGCGTAACTTCAACCACATGAAGATCAAATCAAGGCTTCGTACCTGTACTTTAACCGAGCTTACTTTCCTATGCTTCAAAAAAATCACTCATTACTCTCTATTTTCTTTTCTCCGTATGCAAGGCCGGTCTATCCGACACAAGTTATGCCCGAAACCGTACATTATTTTTTGGCGATTTGCATGCGGCGACCAGAAGAGCCCCCTCGTCTCCGTCTACATCCTCCTCTCTGGCGTCGCCTTCGTCGCTCTCATGATGGTGCTCGTCCTCCCCGCCCTGGCGTGGACGGCGCGGCAGTGAGGCAGCTCGGGCGACAGCGAGGCCTACATCGGACTAGGCGTGGAGACGGACGACAGACGATGCCGGCGAGGAGGTGGTGGTAGCAGGCGTCGGCGGGTGTGCGTGGTGTTCTTTGGCGGGCCAGACGATAGGGTGGCGCTGGAGCTGGCCGGGAGGATGGTGGAGCACCCCGTCGTCGCGGTAGCGGTGGTGAGGTTTGTGAAGGTGAAGAGGATGGATTACGATGTGGTGACGTCGCTGCCGTTGCCGGAGAAGTGCCGGGGGAAGAGTTACAGCTTCTCCACC
>JAVDBV010024580.1:2149-22946 GCA_032619315.1 Piper longum
TTTAATCCTTGTATAAAAAATAAATATGTAAAAATATCAAATTTTAGAATAATTCATGTAAAAAAACACAGTAAGCTAGTAAAATCATTGATAAAAAAGTTCTAAAGAAAAAAATTTAATATCATACTTGTTTCAATAATATCGTATGGATAATTATTTGTTGCATTTCTTCCAACTATTTGTATAATTCTTTTTTTCAAAATTTTGTAATCTCCAAATTCATATGGTACAAACAATATCATACCGATATAAAACTCTTTGTATAAACTACGACCCATTGACAGTTCATCATCATTACTCACTTATCATCCTTTTACATTTATCGCTTTTATTTTTTAATCCTTGTATAAAAAATAAATATGTAAAAATATCAAATTTTAGAATAATTCATGTAAAAAAACAAAGTAAGCTAGTAAAATCATTAATCAAAAAGTCCTAAAGAAAAAAATTTAATATCATACTTGTTTCAATAATATCGTATGGATAATTATTTGTTGCATTTCTTCCAACTATTTGTATAATTCTTTTTTTCAAAATTTTGTAATCTCCAAATTCATATGGTACAAACAATATCATACCGATATAAAACTCTTTGTATAAACTACGACCCATTGACAGTTCATCATCATTACTCACTTATCATCCTTTTACATTTATCGCTTTTATTTTTTAATCCTTGTATAAAAAATAAATATGTAAAAATATCAAATTTTAGAATAATTCATGTAAAAAAACAAAGTAAGCTAGTAAAATCATTAATCAAAAAGTCCTAAAGAAAAAAATTTAATATCATACTTGTTTCAATAATATCGTATGGATAATTATTTGTTGCATTTCTTCCAACTATTTGTATAATTCTTTTTTTCAAAATTTTTTAATCTCCAAATTCATATGGTACAAACAATATCATATCGATATAAAACTCTTTGTACAAACTATGGCCCATTGAAAGTTCATCATCATTACTCACTTATCATCCTTTTACATTTATAGCTTTTATTTTTAAAAAAAAAAACTTTTAATTTTTTTTTATAAAAATGATAAAATATCACAAATTAAATTCATAATTTGTAATACATACACCAATTTTAGTAGGAAAAATCATCAATAAATAGATATAAAAAAATAGCATGAAGTTCCAATTACAAAAAATTAACATTGTTTTTTTTTAAAAAAAAAAATTGGAGTGAAACTAATAAATAGGATAAAATCTTTAAAAAATGAGGTGTAAATAAAAATAGATAAAACAATGACAAAGGAGAACAAAATATTGATAAAAAAATCTCAAAAAATAAAAAATTAATAATATTAACAATAAAGAGGTGGACTACATAATGGCAAGGCAAATAAGGAAGGAAAATTGAATAATTAAATTATAATAAATTCAAAAATGTAAAAAAATAATTAACATATTTATATTATTACCTCACAGTTATTTATGTTTTTGATATGATTATCTTTTCGAAAAAAATTTACCGATCAGAAAAAAAAAAATTTTGAAAGATGGCATAATTATAAGACGGAGATAGGATACACCCTTGTCAAAAAATAAATATTTTTCATAAGAAAGGAAACAAAATGGTCACATTATAATGAATTAAAAAATTAAATATAATACTATAATTACCTCATTATTATTTATACCTTTTCTGATAGTTAAATTTTTTTAAAACAACTTATACAAATCAAAATAAAAAATATTTTAAGAGATATTATTGACATATTAACAATAAAAATACGGGATAACAATGGGTATTATGAAGAAAATGTGCATCCCTTTAAAACGTATGTTATTAAGAAATAGTGTATGTTTTTAAAGAGGGTGAAATATATTTTTAAAAGAATATATACCCATTAAGAGAGTTGTATTCTTTAAAAGACACCTTTTTATAAGAGTTTTATTCTTTAGAAGACACTTCCTTAAAATTAGCCACATAATTCATATCCGTTTAGATTCAAATGGGAGCCAAATTCTTTCTAATTTATTAATGGCAGGGGGATTTACTGTTAATGGATTAAATCAAGCAGTGCCAAAATTTTTCATCTTGGATCTTGGAAACATCTACTGATCCCTACCTACTGACACAATATATGTTCAAGTTCTTTGGGGCATGTGCGAAGACAGGTAATGCAGGCTTTGCAGATCGCCAACCATGGTTTCCCTCGCCGAATCTCACACCATGGGTATAAGTTGAAACAAACCACGAGCACCTACCATGGCCCAGTTTATCTATTACCTCCAAACTGGCTACCGTCTCCTTGATTGATGCTTTCTTTTTCTCTCTTCTGTGAACCACCAACGTGGTTAAAGGCCCAGGCCAGATCATGAGGATGCTTCTACTAAGATTTGGTTTCATATTCTGGGAGCTGGCTGCCCTTTGTCTGGAGCCTGGCACAAGGCCCATGCACATGACTTGTTTCACGTGCCATTGTCCTCTGAAGTAAACTTTGACAGTTATTATGATTTCTGAGCTCTGAAGTGTCCTTAACATAACAGATCAAATTGTCATGTCATAGAACATTCATGGTACTTATTCACGAAAAGTAGAAATCAAGAATGACGCAAATAATCGCCTTGTTCAACACAGGTTGATGCAGTATTAATTAGTCACTTATCGATAACCTAGTTATAGAAAGAAACTGATTTGCAAATTGCGACTCTGATCATAAGATATTGATAAGGAATAGAAACAAGTAAATGTCAGAAAAAATAAGAATCCACATATATGCAAACTCTAATGGTGAATTAGAAGTGTGCCCACCACAGAGCTCACATTGGCAATAATAAAACCGCATCTTACTTTCTCTGGACAAAATCATACAATTGCCACTTGCCGCCGCAAGGCGTGGATGTAACATCATATCTTTGCTCTGCAATGATATATGGAAGAAAATTAGCAGTGATATACAGAGTGAGAAGAGGAGAGAGTGACCCCCTCACATAATGGGGGAGCAAGCATCAACTTTTTCTATATAAAGAGCATGTGAGGGAGGTCCAATTGGGATCCTAAACCCCACCACTTTTTTTGTGGTTGAAAGTCTACGACGAACACATGAAGTGTGAGTCTAACTTTTTTGTCATAGAAGCCTTGAAAAAAAAAAAGAGAAACAGTTAGTGACAACATGAACAAGCTGCATCATTGTACTCAAATAAGCTCCTACCGGTAGATGGAAGCTACTTGATCAGATTTTTCTACTTTAATTTCTCTGTACATATATATTCATTATTGCTCCAAAAAATTCATTGAGAATATTGAAATGACAACTAATAAGTTAATGCTGAGTTAATGCAGAAATTTTCAATTTAATGCATGTGGCATGATGGGCAAATAGCTCATTAATTGGTCAATTCGTTTGCCAGTTGGTTCGATTAATAATCTGATTTTATTGCTGCCAACAACTCTATACCAAAGCAGCAAGCTCATCTTCCAGTATCTTAAATAATTCACCCCATCTACATTTAATTATATTTTATTTTTTCTTTTTAGGAAATATGAAATGAACATGAATGAGTCTGATTCAAAGTTTGCAAACAAGTCCAGCAATCAGAGGGAGGGTCATATTTCAATTGAATGCAAATCAACAAGAGACGTTGCACTTCTTTTACCAGTATGTATATCTAGACGTGGATTCTTGATATATAGATGTTTCGTAAAATTTAAAAAAAAGGTCATTAATTAGTCATTAATTAGCTGGATATTTGAGTGATGAGGGGACAAAAATTGTAACTAAAGTGGTGCTCAAAAGCTCGTCATCGGATGCTATTCTTATTTTCATAAAAGAAAGTAATAATAATACTCAATATTATTTTATTATATAATTAAAAATAGCAAAAAGAGAAAAGTGGGCCTAGGCCGATGCTTTAAGGGAAGGCCATGGAGCCCATTTATGAATTGAACCGGAAAAGAGTTTTTAAAGCCAAGCAAAAGAAAAGGATGCAAGCCAAAAACACCACCCAAACAGACCCTCCTCCTGTTGGCTTCAATACATTCATGGCATATCATACCGATTTGCACGGGAAGCCCAGCTGGGGAGGAAGTATTTTGTGGAAATAGGAAGGGTAGGTGAACTAAACAATCATGCTTATTATCAGCATTATTTGTTTTTACAGCAATCCAACCGTGTTTTCCTCACATTTAAATAGTCTTTCTTGTTAATTTAAGATTTCTAGTATTATTATAATTAACTTCTTTTTTAGTTCTTCGCTTATATTATTATGACCCTTAATAAATATATGTCATGAACCATGAGTTTTTACACTTTAATTATTATTTATATACAAAATAAAATATTCGTTGCTTCCCAAACAACTACCTGATTCCTCTCTATTGGCTTTCTCTTCTTCTTCTTCTTCTGAATTAATAAACAAAAAATTTCACTTCTGATATTTATAGTTTCTTTACATGCCATTTCCAATTCATTATTGAAGATTGTCATCTAGGGTGTACGCCTCTGTTTGATTTTTTCCTCCCTCATTTCCTTTACTTGTTTATGTCAAGAGTTGAATCGCTATGGAGCATCAACATTTATTAAGGGTTTTGGAATGAAGTGAAGGAGCATCCATTTCACACCAACTACCATCAGCACTAGCAGTAGTTTACGTATTATTATGTACAACTGAATTCATTATAAAACTCATCTGCTCTCGTTTTCAGTTCGATATGGAAATATTCATGACAAGAATAATGGATTTGCCATATGAGTATCTTAATCTAAACGTTGGAAAGTAAAAATAACTTAATCGCTATGTATGTAATAGTGTACATTTATTTAGAGTCTTCGACTTCTTGCTTGTAGCTAAAGCCAGATTAATTAATATTAGTATGACATAAGCTCTGACAGTCTTACAGCTTCACAGTTATTCTCATTAGCCCGAGAAAAAACCTTTCTTTTTCATTCAAACCACGTTACTTTGGACAGTAAAGCATACAAAGATTTGCAAAGATGATGAGGATCGAAAAGTTACCCTTTGAACACTTCGACTTAGATTGTGTTTAATTGATTATGTTTTTAATAATGAGATGAGGGCGAATTAGTGATTTTAAAATTCTATAATGTTTCTGAGCTTAAAAATATGGAATGTAAAAAACCTGGTTAATTTAAACGCCATCCAACGGTCGGATCTGTGCCGACAGCCTGCAATTGGGCCACATGAACGTTTTTAGCTTAGCTCTAACGCTTGGAATCTTTTAGCTGCGGGTTGAGTAAAAAAAATGAATTAGTCAATTGCAAAGAATAACGTACTGAAAATGATATAATTTCGGTTATGCTTTGTGATTACAACTTAATTAACTAAGCTAGCTACCCACAAGTGCAATTTTTTTTTTAAATTAATATCGTCGACAAATGACAGAATGTAAACGTAGATATTTAGAAAACTAATTTTTTCTCTCTCTCTCTTTTTTTTTAATGTATATACTTAATATAAAGTTTTCTCACGAGCAATGATTGATCACATCAAATACAAAATTTGTTGAGACCTGCACTTATTTCCATACCTGCCTCATTAAATTTGGGCTTGGGAACATTTTAAGACGATAATGCTGAATACACGAGATGCAGGTGTTTGTGAGTGGGAAACAGAGCGTTGAATTGGAGCTGCTATATGGGTCAGTCCATTCATTCACTTACTTTACTCTCTGCTTCTTTTTTTAAGATTAAGAAACAAATAAAATACAAGTGGGGCTTGCCAAAGCTGTATTATTGACAACAGGGGCGGCTACTATGTGGATTGTGGACAACATGCAGGTGGTGTGTAAAATTTTCATTACTGCAAGAAGCCTTCTCATTTACCACAAGAATGAGTGCTCCATCGCCAAGATGATTTAACAAATTGAATATTTATTTAGGTGCCCATATTTGTGATCTCATTCAGCTTCATATATACAATAAGAAGAGGATTGATTCCTATGCGGGTTTTAGCAAAGAAAATGAACAAAAAAACAAGAAGGTACCACACAACTTATATAATAAGATTAGACACCTTTAAATTGAAAGCTTGGGTGATGAAACGACTAATGACCAATTAGGAGGAGAATGGTCATTTCTATCGGCTTTATCATCTCAATTATTATTATTATTATTATTATTATTATTATTATTATTATTATTATTATTATTATTATTATCAAATCCCCAACCATACCAGCGGGCAAAATCATCATTTACCTTGGACCTTTGACCTTAAACTTTGGATCTTGAATCCGATTAATTATTTTGGGAGTTCCATTGTTAAGGTTAAAATAATAATAATATTATTTTTGTTTTTATATTTTTTGCCTTACATTTTATAACAGAAATGGAAATAAACTATGATGGAAGAAGCTTCTCAGATTTATAATTGTTTTTCTTGTGGCAGCACATTCAAATTGTTTTGTATCTTTCCCATTCTTACCACTTCCTCATCCAACTAAAAGCGACTGCTACTCAGTGAGGAAAGAGGGAAGCCTGAAGCCACACTATCACAATTCACAATACAAGTTCTCCCTCACTTCGGGTTACCCTGCACAATCATAGATCTCCTCTTTGGATTCTCCCACCCAAAAATCTTACAACTCGGGTTTCACCGTCCCCCACACAATTCACTTAAATCGCCCGACCAAAGTAGCGTGTTGTTGAGTTTGTTCTTCAAATGCGCTTCAGTGCGCCATGCTGCGTGAAAATCTGGATCCAGCTCGAGGCTTTTCTCTTTTTTCGTAGAGATGTTTCCAGCATTTACTTCTGAAGAACTGGGTGCTGCATCTTCTTGATTGAATCGTTCAAGGGGGCCAAGATGTTCAAGGCGGCCAGATGGAGGAGCGACAAGAACAAGATAAAAGCGGTGTTCAAGTTGCAG
Organism: Piper longum; assembly: GCA_032619315.1. Classification (NCBI taxonomy): domain Eukaryota; kingdom Viridiplantae; phylum Streptophyta; class Magnoliopsida; order Piperales; family Piperaceae; genus Piper; species Piper longum. The sequence continues at coordinate 8,985 of JAVDBV010024580.1, forward strand.
TTTCAGGCAACGCAGGTTTGTTCCATATCTCTTGCGTACCATTCAGTAAAAATGGCATCATTCCTGACGTTCAATTAGATAACATAGAACGAAAATACTCGGCGGTTTCATACCTGTGTAATAATATTCTTGTCCATGGGGATGGGAAATAGAATGCCTTCTGATCTGAGACTAATAAGTCCTGCTTTCAAACATTGGGTTCTTAGGTGCCCCAGCCGGAATGGGATACTTTGGTGGTGTCCCTCCTTCCTCAGGATGGTGGAAAGCCCACTAATAAGTCGGAGGAAGCTGTGGTTCAAGATGGAACGTGCAAGTGGGAGAACCCTCTTCATGAAATTGTGAAACTCACCCCAGATTCGAAAACTGGAAAGTTCAATGAGAAAGCCTACAACCTTCTTGTCTCTTCAGTATGCAGAATGTGACGAGTGTTTTTTTTTTTTTTTTTTTGTTGAACATTCTGAAATTCTTTATCTTCTCTGCTTACAGGGATCTTCCAAAGGTGCTGCACTGGGGGAAGCTGCCATTGATTTTGCTGCCTATGCCGAATCTGTCAAACCATCTTCGGTCATTCTGCGCTTGAAGTCATCAAATTCGGAAACATTTTTGCATGTAAGTTTATGAATCTTCTTATTGGTAAAACGACAGATCTTTAGTTTACATGCAGTATTCCTTTTGGGATCAATCTGATTCAACAAAGACCTACACTGGCTGAAATTTCAGTAATGACCTTTAATACCTGCATCTTCGAAACTTATATTTGCTATATGTTTGTAACTGGGGTTATTATCTTTCATAACAGGTTACCATCCAAAGAATCCAGTCAGCTGCTGATGGAAGGTAAAGAAGAATTTTATGACAATGTGTAAATAAATTTAAAGTCTAAAGGTACTTCTTTTCGGTTGTGAAACAATGTTGAATTCTTACTTAGAGAGTTAGAGAATGGAGATGTACCAGCTCAACGGCACAGTAGAACCCTGAGGAGCCAACTAAGCAACGTGGAGGTAAATGGCAGCAGTGAGGAAACTGGAATGACCATGAACGGCCAACAGAAATATCGGAGTGATGGAAATGCTGATGGAGTTAATGACACAAATACAACTGAAGTATGATTTTCAACGTCCATCCTCAAAGGAATTTTTATAATGCTACATCATCTATCATGGCTGCCTGACCACTTAAAATGAATGAGCAGTAATCAGTAGTTAGCTATCCTGTCTCGCAAGAAAATAGTTGGCAAAATAAAAAACCTCATATGTTACTATACTTCTAGAGTAGTATTCTTCAAAGTGAAGAGGAAATAAAGCAGAAGCTAGTATGTTTTAGATGCTGAATCGGGGCTCAAGTTTTGTAGTAGATTCAGATACTGAGGTTATTGTCATTCTTGTGTTTTTTTTCAGGTAAATAGTGAGTCTTATTTGGCATTGACTTACGGAAAAAAAATGTTTCAAAATGCTGATTTCAGAAGAATTCTCAGAGAATCGAGTCTCGATAGTGGCTCTGAACAGAATACTCCAAGAGAGATTGGACCGAAGTCTGGCCAAAATCATCACGATACAGTGCTCCTATCTAGTCTAAGTGACAATTCCATTCGCCATACTCTAAAAGAGCATCACAGATCAAACACAGAGTGGTCAGTGAGTTCTGGTCCAGATGCAAGCTCAGACGGCTCAACAAATGGATATGAATGTATGGTCTTGAAAGATAAACTTGACGATGCAGACATTTCCATTGAAAAGCTCAAAAATGATTTGGTTCTTTTGGCAAGACAGGCAGAAATTTCAGAGCTCGAATTACAGACACTTCGAAAGCAAATAGTGAAGGAGTGCAAAAAGAGTCATGATCTTTTCAAGGAAGTGAATAGTCTGAAAGATGAGAGGGATGCATATGAAAGAGAGTGTGAACAACTTAGAGACTCAAAACAAAAGAAGAATAATTTGAAAATTGATGAAAAGGATCCACATTATTCTTTGGAGGTAATCAGGGAAGAACTTGATTATGAGAAAGAGTTGAATAACAACCTACGGGTGCAGCTTCAAAAGACACAAGAATCCAATACAGAGCTCATTCTTGCTGTCAAAGATCTAGAAGAGTTGCTAGAACAGAAAAGCACTAACAAGTCATCTACTGTTGGCGCTAATTCAGATATGACTCAATCTAGAGCGAAAATAATAGGATGCGAGTCAGGTTCCAAACATGATATCAAAGAAGACGAGGAGCAGCAAGCATTGGAAGAACTGGTTCGGATGCATGCAGGGTCAAAAGCAGAAGAATCTCTCGAACAAGAGGTTTTAAGTCTTAGTACAGAGATGGAGATAGTTAGGAAAGAAAAGGAAGAATTGGAGATGCAAATGGAACAACTTGCTTTGGACTACGAAATCCTAAAGCAGGAAAACCATGAAATATCTTCAAAGCTCCAGAGAATTGAGCTTCAAGAACAACTAAAAATGCACTACGAGAGTTCACCATCTATAGTCATCATAGATGATCTTGAAGAACACGTCCAAGTCTTGCAAAAAGAAATTGAGACACAGGCAGCCTCTTTCATATTTGACATCGAAGAAATTTCCCGAGCCAAAGTTGAGCAGGAGAAAAGGGCCATCCGTGCAGAAGAGGCTTTAAGGAAGGTGAAATGGAATAATGTTACTATTGCCGAAAAGCTCCAGGAAGAATTTATGAAACTTTCGGCACAAATGTGTTCCATGTTTGAGGAAAATGAGAAGCTTGCTATGCAAGCACAGGCAGAAGCCTGTGAGCTTCGTGAAAGAAAATGTCATTTAGAAAGCCTGCTAGAAAATGCCAGTGAAGAGCTTGAGCGAGTGAAAGATCTCTATTGTGTGAACTTAAAAAAAGTCATTCATCTATTGGATCTAAAAGAGAGAAAGATTAGTGATATGACAAAGATTAGTGGACAGAAAGATGAATTGCTAGCTGAGATGGAAGACATGATGAGAACACTAGAAGAAGAAACTAAAATGCTGCTAAAAGAAGGGAGCAAAGAGAGGAAGCCCCTTAAAGAATTAAGTGAGATAAAGCATTTCGAACATGAAGAAAAGGGAATAGTCTTTCGTCTACGTTCACAGATGGAAAACATCAGAAGGCAATACATAGACTTGAAACATTTTCTATTTGAAGATAAGTTGGAGAAAGAAAACTTGGGGAACGAAGTTATTTATTTAAAACATGCAGTCCAAAAGAAAGAAGATAATATTGCTATGATTGAAAAGAAGCTGAAGGGAAATAGTGTTAGAATTGCAATTTCAGATGGGAAAATTAGGAAAGGCCTTGTGAAACATAAATCTAATTCACCTAAAAGCTACAAGGACATGCCTGGTTTGAGAAAAAAGATCAAATTGCTTAAGGTGAGCTTTTTCTTTTGAATTTTGGTTACTCTTAATGCCTGATTTCTTATCTCATAATGTGTCTTTTTAAATCTTTATTCTGGCAGGAGGAGATCAAGCTAAAAGCAGACGAATTAGAGAATTTCAAGCAACCTTTTCCTCTCAAAGAAGACTTCTCCAGCGGAGTTAGTGACCTGAAGAAGGAAGACAGTGAAAAGGTTGGTCATATCTGAAGTTTTTTTTAAAAAGAAAAATTTAGTCCACACCTTTTTTTCACTGGTTAATGGTTGCATTTTTGTAGCCTCTCCACCTTTTTTGATCTCTTCATGTTGGGGAGCCAACAACATTATTTAAATGTTATCATGACCTTCATGATTTATTTGGATGCCTAAATGAGCTAATATTATCGAACCATTGTTCTTTTCCTTAGGTAGGTGGATCAATTTGTCTACAATATTGTAAAATCAGCCACCTTCACTTACCAAAGGGGACATGAAATGTCAATGCAAAAGTTTAAAACATGAAATGTCAATGCTAAAGTTTAAACTTAAGTAAAAATGCTACTCACGCTTCGGAATGTTTGAATAAGGTATTTCATTGGTGATGATACCTCTGAAAAGCGGGGTTTAAAAATAACAAAAGCCTGTTTGAAAAGCAAGGTTGATTAGACAAAAGGATTATGTACCACATGGTCCATATCAAATAGGAGTCCACAAAACAAGGCGCACAAGGAAGAAAGGAGTTACATGCCCTTCATACCAGCAAGCTTGTGCTTTGTGAATGCTATATTGAAGATTACTAACATATTTGATGCAACATGGATCTGTTGAACATTTGTAGGAAGCAAAGAGGATTCCCTACCCGAAGCTTGAAGATGTGCCTCGAACTACAGAGATGGAGCTTTTCGATGGGGCTGAAAATCTAAGGGTGTCTGGTCAATGTTTCGAGTCTATCGACAAAGAAGAAAGGTACAAAATTGTGGTAACGGACTTGCTTAAAATACTCAATAACTTCTCTCCTAAATTGCATGAATTTGAGGAGCATCCTATTAACATATAGTCCTCCATTCCAAGGTAAGCGGGATAACTTAACAACCCAAGATCATCTTACATGCCATTAGTTATCCATCTCCTGAATGCTTAATCTGCTGAAAAGAGATTCCTTTTGTATCTATCTAGACAGTCAAACCTTTGACAATCATCAATGAATCCAATGAAGCATGTCATAATGACATTTAATAAAAATTGCAATTTGTTATCTTCTGCAGTGCGGCCGTTGCCTTGAAGAAAAAAGAAACGGATGTGACGTTTTCCATCAGAAATCCAAATGATACTATCAGTTTTCTAAGCCAAATAGCATTATTGAAGCAACGCAACAAATATATGGAAACTGAGTTGAAGGAGCTTCGAGGAAGATATTCGGAGATCAGTCTCAAATTTGCAGAAGTAGAAGGCGAAAGACAACAGCTTATTATGACCGTGAGAAACCTTAAAAACACTATAAAATGCTAAGTTCTTTTAAAAAAATTATGATCCTTAGGTTAATCAATTTAGGTCATATAAGAAATATGTAAAATGTATACCAGCTCCGTTGTTCTACGTGATTGGCTTGTTTCTGTTTGACAAAAAGCCGCGGAATAGTGGACTTATAAGTCCCATCAACGGCAAATGAATCGCGTATAGTTCCCGGCACTAAAGATACAAAATATGTACGTTGAAAAAAAAATAACGCAAATTATACCTATCAGCTGTTTGCTCAAGCTCAACTTGGACATTCCTTTCCCAGAGTTTTGCATCTCTCTACACAAGCATACTCTGCATTTCATTTCCATTCCTCGTGTAAGAGAGAACCTACACCAAGAACCCGTAATTCGTCAAGCTCACCCGCGTGTGCAATGATGATATCACAAACAAATGACAGGCAAATAAAAACTTTTTTTGTTTTCCAAAGCAGGTAAATAAAAACTTTGAACTTGAACCTCTCTTGCTCTTTTACAGAGAGGAGTCCACGAGTCCATTGAATGTTGACCAGGCTTCTCAATGATCTCAATGTTGCCAAAATCTAACGACTGTCTACGACGTTTCTGCTGCTTCCCTGTGGTCAGTTTCTGATCGCTGCTCGCTCCTCTGTACTTATATGAGTCGAGACAAGGACTGTCTACTAACGTATCTGCCATTTTTTCCAGAATTCAATGAACAATCCACGCAAGTGTTGCATTGAAGCGACTGAAGGGATTCTTGGTGCTTTTTGGTTTTTTCTTTGATTCTATTTAGGAACTCAATAGTCCACGGTGAACCTTGATGCATTTGAGCGGCGTGATTGGCACTTGACCGAAGCTTCCTGCCAGGCGAGGGTTCTGTACTCTTCTGGGAATGATTTCTGCCATAACCATGCAACGTTCGATCACCAAACAAATCTCCTCTTTGATCAATGGGGAAGGCCTCCATGCCCAATAGGTACTCATGGGCAACATTCATCCTTCAGGAGTTTGCCATGATCTCGGCATTGAGTTCGTCCATCCACGATGCAGTCAAACTCAGTCACAGGTGAATACATCGCGCTCTTGCTTTATTTTTCTATGTTCTTCCATGTTTCGAGTGAGTTAGTTGAGAAAACTGGGGACCCCAACCAGCACTATTGCAGGCAGTCAATATTAGGATTTTAACACAAAAAAAATTCTAAAAATTCTTTTATATGATTTGATAAGTAATAATCAAGAGTTAATAAATATACAATAATTTGATGTGAAACCTAAAAAAAAAGGAAAATCACAAACTATCCACTATTACCAATAATAAGTACACAAATTATTCAAATCGGAAAACCCCCACACACTCTAATTTGAGACAACTCAAAATCTCTTTAATTTTAAGACAATTCACAATCTCTAATTAGAACACACTTTAATTAAAAATGACTACAATCTTCAATTAGGATACACATCCAATTGAAAAACTCACAATTAAAATAACACTCTCAATTATATATTCTCTTCACTTCAGTTTTTTATCTCTCTCACACTACCTCACAATACAACTACATATTTCTATATAAAAAATACATACTCAAGATACACCCATCCTCAAAAATACGAAGAGCCAAATACCAAATATTCGTTGTCTTTCATAATTCTATTCGAAATCTTCATACCTCTTAGAGTATGTCTATGTTTTTACGATTTCCCATTAGTTACATATATTCTCACATTCATCATATGATGAAGGATTCTAACAATTCTCTAGAGTGCAAGAGAAAAGCTGAGTTTTTATTTAAACACACTAGGGTTGATTTTAGTCATCATCACATGAAAGAAAAAATAGATACAACTCGTATAATTTCCCCTTTTCGACCCATATGAAAAACTCTCTATCTCCCCTGATTGAAACTTCTAGCACATCTCCCCCATCTTCTTGGGAAAAGAATTACGAGCTTGCTTTTCGTCATTTAAAATCATCTTCTCTTCAAACATCTTTACTAACTCATCCACTCTGGTTTCGAAAAATGTTACATCTTCATCTTCCAATTTGACATTCACTTTTCTTCTATTATGAGTATAATTATTACCAGGAATCTTATTATAGAATTCCATTTCTACCTCAGTATGACTAACCCATCAACGCCAAACTTGTTTAGTAGACCCATCAAGAGTACTTCCACTCTTGACATATGGAACTAATGTCAAGTACAAGCTGCCACATTTTCCCCCTTTTGCAATAATAAGTGCTTCCTTGGATAACCTCTATATTCCTCTAGCAAATTGAGAATTATAGCCAATATCATCCATCTTATCCAAAGACAATATATTTTTCCTCAAGTTTGAAATATACCTCACATTCTTTAAAAATAATTTTTAACCCAACTAAGTCACCATATGCACATTTCCCATGCCAACAACACATAATGTGTCATTATTTCTCATCTTCACCATTCTCAAATTTTCTGATTTATAGGTAGTGAAGAACTCTCTACGTGATGTTGCATGAAAGGAAGCTTCAGAATCCACAATCCAACTTGAATTATCTGTCTTACGAAAACACCCATCATTACAAGAAGTAATAAGTACCAAGTCATTTTCATAATCAATAGAATTGACATCTTTGCTTTGTTGCTCTAAGTCCTTCTCCTTGTCATGTTGCATATCCCATGTCAATTTTCTGCAATACCTTTTTATGTGTCCAACATTATTACAATAAAAACACCTTAGCACTTTTTTTCATTATTTATCCGCTTGAACCCACTTTTGCTCTCATTAGAAAAAAAAGACTTGCTCCCCTAAAGATGAAGTTGATATTGTTGACTCTCACCTTAGCTCCTCTGACAAGAGTGGCGTAGTAACAAAGTTTACGTCAAGTATAGAAACATGACTCAAATTCATAATTAAATTATCTCATGTGTCTAGCATTAAACAGAGAAGTATGTTGGCTTATTCTTCATCATCAACTTTTGCACCTGTTCTCAATAGGTCATTTACCAAGCAATTAAACACATTTAAATGTTCATGAATAGAAGTCTCATCCTTTATTTTCAAATTATACAATTTCTTCCTAAGAAAAATCTTACTTGCTAAGGGCTTGGCTTTATATATTATGTGAAGACCATCCCACGAAACCTTTGTCGTTGTATCAATAGTATACACATTTAAATAACACCTTATCATCCAAGACCAATAAAATATCGGTCTTAGCAATCTCATCTTTTTTAGTAAATTGTGCATTTGTCATACCTTTTGGTTTCTGATCCTTACCTTTAAGTGCAACAACACAACCATCTTTCACTAATATGGCATGAATCATCATTTTCCATACAGGAAAATTACCTCCATCAAATTTAGGAAGTAGAAATTTGGTTGTACTTTTCTCAGCCACCTTGTTAGAAACAAACAAGAAGTTCAACCTCCTCCACAACCCTCCATAGGCAGACAAACCTGACTCTGGTATTACTTGTTGGGATTTTAACACAAACAAAATTCCAAAAAATCCTTGGTAAGATTTGACAAGTAATGAACAAGAGTCAATAAATACACAATAATTAAATGTGGAATCTCAAAATATAAGGGAAACCACAAACCATCCACTATTACTAATAATAAGTACACAAATTACTCTAATTGAAAAATCCTTACACACTTTCTAATTTGAGACAACTTACAATCTCTAACTGGAACACACTTTAATTAGGAATGACCACAACTCACAATCCCTAACTTCAATTAGAAATGACCACAACTCACAATCTCTAACTGAAACACACATTAATTAGGAATGACCACAATCTTCAACTAAGATACACATCCAATTTGGAAACTCATAATTCACAATTAAAACGACACCCTCAAGTGTATACTCTCTTCACTTCAATTTTTTATCCCTCTCTCACTACCTCACAATACAACTACATATTTATATATGAAAAACACGTACTCAAGATACACCCATCTTCAAAGATACGAAGAGCCAAACACCAAACACTACTCGTTTTCTATAATCTTACTTGAATTCCTCATACCTCTTAGAGTAACTCTATGTCTTTACGATTCCTTATATAGTTGTATGTCTTCTCGCATTCATTATATGATGAGAGACTCTAAGAGTTACTTCGAGTTCCTTGCTCTCGATGCTTTCATGAACTTTCAAAGATGTTAGCATGGTATAGTCACGATCAACCTCTGCAGAACTAGGAAAGGTGGGATAGTCATTCGTGTTAAAAGTTAATCTCCGCTGAGTAGATCCGAAGTTTCCACTTGGAGAGAAGACATTCTCAAGTTCTGAACCGTTGCAGTCTACAATTTTTCCATTGCCGGTATCCAGGATGCTTATTATGGAATTACCGTAACAACAATTGGTCCCAAAGGTCTCTGGAACAAATTGACCATTGTTCCATTCAATGTATTTATTCTACACCAAGAAGTCCTGTGTGCTTGGTTCTCTATATGTAACTGGCTTTTTCATTGAAGTATTTTTTGAACTACCACCTTGCTGTATGTTCTGAGGATCAAATGTCATGCAGTCATCCCCTGTAACATTTTGACTTTTCCTCTCATACTGCATTTTACAAGAACTATTGTCTGAATCAATAGCAGATGATAGGGAAGAACAATCAGTCATCCCTGATCTGGATTCTCCAAGCTCACCGTATCTGCAGAGATCACTAAAAACGGATGTGTTCTCATGCGGAATAAGGTATTTTTTCTATGACTGAAGTCTTCCTTCATGAGAACAATTGAGCAAATCTTTGAGAGTGCCAACAGAGGAGAGAATTGCATGAGCAGAAAGCGGATTGATGGAGGGAAAGCTTGTAAGAAAAGATTCTCCCAAGCTTTATGACTTGGGCATCAGGGAATGGAAGCCAGAATTTATTGCTTTAGATTTCTTATGCAATTCAATATTATTTAATTAGTCAAATCTAGCGAGTAAGACCAAAAAAGCCGTACATGAATGTCTAAACTTGCAGCTGCAGCATAAAGTCCATTCGCCGAGTCCTTCACAATATCAAGGAAGCAACTGTCACCTTCAAATACCTAGAAAGAACACACGAAACTTTTAAGTTCATAATATAATAAAGAGAGGATAATGAGTGTGACAACATAAGCTTGTGGTCCAATGGCGATGACTCGCTTATACTATTAGTAAGGGAAGATCAATACAACACTCGCAACATTATGATCTTTACCACGTCTTTCAACGAGTGATAAGGAAATGGAATTACCAGAAAACAACCACCAAAAGTAAAACTTATTGACATTAGGGTTTGAGTTGCTATGTTTTCCATGTACATGGTCTAAGAGGAAGAAGCCAAATCTGTTGGGAAGAACATAGATTGGAAATGATTGATAAAAAATAAAATCTTACCAAATAGAAAGGGGATGATGAAAGAGTTTTCCCCTTTTTTTCACTTTCTTACTACTTTTCAAAAATTAGCTCTCAGTTACAAGATATAGAAAAAGTAAGTTTAGTACATAAGTACCCCTCAAGGTCATAATTATTATATTATATGCTATAAGCTCAATAAATTACAAATTATATTACTTTCTAACACCCCCTTATAATTTATAATTTTCATTATCTTTCTAAAAAATTCAAACTTATCTTAAGTGAGAGATTTTATAAACACATCAGTCATTTGTTCCTTAGTGTTGATGAGTTTTAATTCAATTTCTTCTTCTTCAACAAGATCTTTGATAAAGTGATACCTCAACTAAATATGCTTCAACCTAGCATGAAAAATAAGATTTCTACTCATAACAATAGCGGACATGTTATCACAAAATATTGTAGTTGGTCCATCTTGTTCACACAAAAGATCTTTGAGAATTCTCTTTAGCCAAATAGTTTTGTACGCCATGCTTGTGATAGAAATATATTCAGTTTCATATGAAGATAATGCAACCATCTTCTACTTTTTATAAGGCATGATATAACCTTACTTCCCAAGCTAAAAACATACCCCGATGTGCTCTTCCTATTATATTGGCAACCGGCCCAATCACTATCCGAATATCTAATCAACTTAGCCTCATTTTCAACTTCATACTTCACACCAAAATTCTTTGTTCTTTTTACATATCTCAAAATTCTCATAGCGGCTATCAAATGAGTTTTGCTAGGCTGGTTCATGCACCTTGAAACTATATTAACCACATGAAAAATGTTTGATTTAGTGTTTGTGAGATAAATAAAAATCTAACCAAATTTCTATACATTTGTTCATTGGTCAATTCATCATTATCATCTTTTTTCAATTTTTCATTCATTCCTATCGATGTAGACATAGGCTTACAATTGGACATGCTAAATCTTTTTAACAAACCATCCACATACTTTTCTTGAGAAATAAATATCTCATCTTTCTTTTGTTTCACTTGAATGCCAAGAAAATATTTCATAAGTCCCAAATCACTCATCTTATATTCATTCATCATGGTATTTTTTAAATCAATCAACATCTTATCACAATTGCTATCATTTATCAAATCATCAACATATAAGCAAAGTATAAGAAAGTTGTCACATTCTTTCTTCACATAGAGTGATGGCTCACTTGAACTTTTATGGAATCCATTCTTCTTCAAGTAATTATCAATCTTGTTATTTCATGCTCTAAGTGCTTACCTTCTTCAATTTATAGTCCCTTTCTTCTTGCCCTTCAATTATATATCTTTGAGGTTGCTTCACATACATCTCTTCTTCAAATTCACCATTCAAAAAAGCCGATCTTACGTCAAGTTGATACTCTTATAGTTTTAATTGAGTCGCAATTACTAACATTGTTCTTATTGTTTCCATCCTTACAACCGGTGCAAATGTCTCGTAGAAGCCAATCTTATGTTGTTGGGAATATCCTTTTGCAACCAATTTTGCCTTGTGCTTTTGAATTGAACCATCTTCATTAAACTTCGTCTTGTACACTTATTTCAAACCAAGCACATCTTTATCTTCTTGTTTTTCAACAAGCTTCCATATTTGATTTTTCTCAATCATCTTCATTTCTTTATCCATAGCTTGTACTTATTCGTTGTGTTTATAGCTCCATCAAGTATTGAGGCTCAAATGAAAGAAAAGCAACATTAGGTTCTGTAACGACCCGCCCTAACTGGTCGGGTGTTACTTAAAAAGTTAAATTTGTAAACGTAACAACATACAAGAACTTGAATTCTAATACGACAAATAAGTCTATAATTTATAACTCATAAAAACAAATCATGTAGCATATGACAATATATAAAATAAACGTCTCACAGTCTCGGACCATTTCCCATAGCCACATTTATAACACAAGAGAATAAAAGGAAGTCCAATTTATTATCCATTCGCCAAACTTGAGTTGGTAAAAGAACCACCCACCACTCTTTTCTTCTTAGGTCCAAAGTTGCTCACATGTAGAGGTAATTCCGTATTAGTGATTAAACTACTAAGCCATATAATTAAATGAAACAAGTCAATATCATCCATATCATTATTTCTCAGGTCATTATGAGATTATGAGCCTCTCAAGGTATTCTGAGATTATGAGCCTCTCAGGTCATTCTGAGATTATGCCGAGCTATTGATATGCTGGGAGGGTGGCTGCTCATCCAGCTACAATCCCATGTATGCACATACATGCTACGTGGCCCATAGCTTATAGTTATCGATATTTGTCATTGACTCAACCTCTCGATATCACAAGTGCATAATGAGTAGTATTGTGCCATTGCGCACTGACACCCCTTCGGCATGAGGGCAGGTGTTTAATCTTTCAGGGGGTGCTGCCTTGTGCCGAATTGAGTTGACCTCGGTTGCGTTCAAGAGCATGGTGGTCAGATACTCAGGTCAACCAAGACTCCCACATAGTAATTTTAAAGGGTGCGGCCCCGTGTCAGACTGAGTCAAATCCTTGACCCTGATTGCACTCGGTGCATGGTAGTCGAATCTGGGCTTAGGTAGACGAGGGCTGCCAACAAGGGAAAAGTACAACATTTCACATAATTATACAGACCTAGAAGGATGACTAGTATACCAAGAATGAGACAGAAAACTAATTTAGATGAGTGGAGCCTTGCGTCTAAAGTTGATGAGTTCAGCCCGCGTAACCTACATCGAAACCCACTGCTAGATAAAATACTAATGTCTCTATATGATGCATGTTTGTAGTATGTGCTCATATCATCAATATAAAAAAAAATGAAACAATGCTAACAACCCTAGAAATAAATAAGTGGAAAGCAAATCAAGACATTATAATAATAATTAATTAATTTATAAATAATCAAGGAATACACTCATATATAATTAGATAAATAATAAATAGATGTGCATAAATAATACTCTAATAATAAAATAATAATATAATCATAGTATATAAATACACGACTAAACACGAGTAAATATTGTATATATACTCATGTTAGTATGCATATGACTAATTAAATAATTAAATAAACAATTCAATAAATAAAGAAAAATACTCATAACATTCAAACATACTAAACAATATGAATATGCATCTAAACTAATATAAAGGTTCTCGAATTACCAAAAATAGTTGAGAAACGGATGAATACGAGCTGAACATGCCCGAACCAAGCTGAACCAGACCAACCCGGATGGGCTAAACCAACTGCTGGGTTTGGTCAGGTAGGTTGATGGACAAGGACATGGACATGATTTGGCATACGACTCGGTGGCGACCGCGATCATGGGAGAACGGGTAAGCGGGGGCAGCGGTGCCCGTCGCTGGGAAATGCCGACGGCGTCATGGCTAGGTTCGCCGCCGGTCAGGATCGACATGGAGCGTGATGGCAGAGGTGTTGGTGGTGACAACCGAGAGTCTGCCACGGGCTGGCCGGAGATCGGCCGTAAAGGTAGGGAATTGTCATAGTGGATGGCGGCGTTGCCAGCGGCAACCACGGCCATGGCGATGGTCATGGGTGGTATCAAAATGTAGATCTAGATGAGAAAAAGCCATCGAGGTAGTCGGATCGGCAGGTGGTGGCTCGCCGACGCCGAAAAATAGCCCAAAACGGTGGCAATAGCGGCGTAGATCGGCTCTAAAAACTTCGTCATAGGTGGCAACTGCAACGGTGCTGGTGGTCGTAAGAGGTACGACTGGAAAGCTGGCCACGAGGTGGTCATGGGGGTGCCAGTGA
>JAVDBV010024581.1:0-18938 GCA_032619315.1 Piper longum
GGATACAAATGTATAATTTTACCAATATATATATATATATATATATATATATATATTGCAGAATTACAGAGAAGGAGAGATAAGTTATGAAAATAAGTTTAGTTCTAGTAATCAAACTTTAATCTTGAAAAACATAGAAAGCAGATTGAAGACTTAGATATTCTACATCGATCCAAGTAGTGTTTATTCTTATTTTAGTTCTAATTAATTATATTGAGATCTACTAAAAAAACATACATTCTATAATAAAGACTCGATCACAATGAACCCAATGAATTTGCTTCTTCCAAACTTCATAGAAAATGAAACAGTACAAGCTGAAACATAATGCAAAACTCCAACATCAAAATGTGAGAAGAATGTTCATCTTTTCAAAGTTCAATTATTATCAATTTTGGAAAAAACATATATAGAATATTTATTTTAATTCCGTGAGAATCAAATCTGTTATCATGATTTTATGACCTGTATGATAACATGGAGAACATATGAAACTGCAACTTCAATAAACTCATTTCCCACAACCACCTTTAGTTTTCCCTGTTCGTTCTGAATACACAAGAAAACTTCTTTCAATGAGGGTCTCAATACAATTAAAAGTAGTATTAAACACAAATTATGAAGAATGAGTTTGATGAATAGAGAAAATAGAGCAAGAAACCGAACTACAACTTCCCTCAAAGTCTTCCAAGAGGGTGGCTGTATGATAGAAGACAGATCTTTCATGCTTGGAGCTAGTTGATCCTGCATGTAATTAATTTCAATGTTTTTATCAATGCCATAAGATCAATTCATCCACAAATTGATCGTTTATTAGGAGTTTTTTTACAAAATAGAGAGATTAATTTTTTTGGTACTCAAATATTTGATACACAACAAGAAGATAAGTCACTCTATTGATGTAGCAAACTTTTCTCTTAACAAATGATTCAAGAAAAAAGGGCACAAACTTTACCAAGAATTCACTAACATAGAAATTATAATTCATACAAATTAAATAATTGAAAAAGAAAATTCACTAAATTCCCCATTTTCCCATGTTTCTAGATAAAAGTCCGTTTGGTTGACACAAAAGTAATCTAAATGACAATAAAATTTAAAAAAGATCAATCTTACTAAAAATAAATATATCAAATATATTTCATATATAAATTAATATCAAGTAAATATTTTATGTCTAAATTAAATATGGTTATATTTAAATAAGAGCATAAAATAATCACAATTGCTTTTAAATGAGTTATCCATGTACTT
Source organism: Piper longum (assembly GCA_032619315.1). Classification (NCBI taxonomy): domain Eukaryota; kingdom Viridiplantae; phylum Streptophyta; class Magnoliopsida; order Piperales; family Piperaceae; genus Piper; species Piper longum. Next base: position 1,255 of record JAVDBV010024581.1, read on the forward strand.
TACTATGTATAATTAATTTTTCTTTTTTTTTTCTTACCTCAAGAGGCAGAATTTTTGTTGCATACAAGGGAGCACATGGTTGATCAACTTGATGATAATCATGATTAATTTCAATGCATATATATTACTTTTAGTTTAATAAGGTGGACCACTTAAACTTTTCATGTTATTTATAGGGCTGCTAATTAAGCGAACCAGCTCGTGAGCATTTGGCGTTTGACACGGTTTAACTCGACTCAAAACTCGATATTTAAATGCTCGAACTCGAACTCGAATCCTACGAGCTGAGCGTGAGCAAGGTCGTATTTGACTCGACTCAACTCGATTATAACTCGAATTTGACTCGTAGCTCGACTAAAACTCGACTCGATAAAATAATATAATAATATAATTTTTATATTATATATATATAATATACTAATAAGATTAATTATAACTAGTTATATTTATTTATCTACAATAAACTAGTAAATAAGTGAGATAGTTAAGATAATAGGTATTCAAATCCATACCAACTGTATGTTTTTAATTGAGTTTGAATTTTAATCGAGCCCGAGTCGAGCTCGAATACGTAAAAAATATTTTAGCTCGCTGGCTCATTTAGCACCTTTAGTTATTTACATCTATTTCACCTAACCAAACATGCCCCTTGTCTCGAAAGAGCAGCTAAAATTAATTTTCTTCAAAAAGCATTTAATCATGGCAGATTAAATGGTTTTCTTGACACCAAGTGCTAGTTCGATCCTAATCATCCATTTTTGAAGAATTTGCACAGAATTGTAACAAACCACCATACTAAAAAACATTTACTTTCATGCATTATAATTACTGAACGATAACTGATCTTACTTCCCCATAAAATCTAAATATTTATTATAGCAGGTGGCTGTGTCTATCTGCAAGTCTACAACAATATATCATGAAGTTCCAAGTTGTAAAATATCCCCTCAAATATGCATTTACTTCTTGTATCATATTCTACTTCAAGTTATCGAATATTGGGGGGGGGGGGGGGCTTTAAGAATAAAATTAGTGATAAATATAGCAATATTTTTTTGCTTGGTGATTATATTCGAAGAACTATTAATTAACCGAGATATCAATTGCTTAAGCAGGATTGAGGTTTTAGTGTTTAAATGGGTTCTGCATATACCCTGTAAATTAATTTGGGTTACAGCACAATTGCATCTGCAACTTCATGGTATTTGAGGAACTATTAATTAACCCAAGTTCAAGAGCTTAAGTCAATCAGTAGGATGCTTTAATATATTCAATGATCAATTTTCTTTCCTAAGTTTAAATAATTAAACTACCAATCAGGGTTCATTTCAACAATGCAGTCACAATTCAATCTTGTCAGTTGTTCTTTGTCAAACATAAAAAAAATGAACAAAAAATTTTCCTGGTGAATAGTCAATAACACAAAACTCTGGGCCACAAGCATCAAAAACTATGAACTAGCTCAGAAAAGATCCAGAAAATACCTCCAACCTTCTAGGTATTATGTTTAAATGTTCAATAATAGCATGTTCATCTTTTACAAGTTTCAATAATTAGACTGCCACTCAGAGTTCAAATCAACCATGTAGTCACCATTCAATTGTTTCAGTTGCTCTTTGTCAAATAAATCATAGACTTGATGCAATGCCCAGGCCCCAGAGACCAGAAACCAATAAGAAAATGTTAAATCAAGTAAAAAATGCCATGACAATTACATCCATTATACTATCGAAGAAAAAAAAAGGATTGGATTGATTTGATTTCCCTGGGCAAGCAACCTCTTCCAATTTCTTCCCAGCCGATATCTCCATACAGATTTGCATACACCATCAACCCTTGATCTAAGCCGAAAGAGCTTTGCCAAGATTCTGAAGAAGCTATCTTTTGATCTCCACCACCTTCCTTCTCCGATCTTGTGACCGGTTTCCGAGTCGATTTGCAGCTGAGCATTGCCAAGGCTGAGAATGATAAATCATTTTTTTTGTAGTCTTTAGTGCTTCTTGAGTGAAGTAATTGACAAGCTACTTTGGCCATTACTCTTCGATCGATAACATTTTTTTCCCAAGCATATGATATTGAGTTTCTTTGATGTGTTTTGCACTCTTAAGAAGTGCTTGCATGCCCTACACTTGACCACAGCCAGATAAATCTGGGGCAACTTCCATTCAAATTGTTACTCCTTGCTGCATTTAGTAGCTAGAACAGTACTTGGTTAAATTTTTATTATGTTAGAACTTATATTTGGAGAAAGCGGAGCGGCGAAGAGAGGATGTTTAGAGTGTATTTTTGTAGCATCCCTATGTTTAATCTCATATCCATTATTTATATAGTTAAGATTTAATATAGTAGTAGAGATAATACTTACAATCTTCAATTTAATTAATCACTTAAAAAATAAAAGTCTATGTCCATCAATTCATACTAATTGAGCTAGGCTGTTATATATTGTTTCGGAGCCAAATCAGGATCGTGTTGGATGATAGAATAGAATAAAAATGGGTTAGGCTAGCCATGAGCTAAAGGTTGGATTTATATTAGATATTAGATAAACTACTAGTTACAAGATAAGTGTGGGAGTTCTAAAAACAAAATTTTCTAATTGTGGTTAGAATGAGATATTTGCTAATTTAAACCCCACATCCAATACCTATTAAATTGGGTTCATGAGCTTCAATCTAAAATGAGTAACTACTTTAGAAGGTTCAATAACCTACCTATATATAGAAATGTGAAACTATTTCAATATTCCCTTTCACTTGTAAGATGGTTAAGCACTTGGCAAGTAAGCATTTCAGGGCTAAGTGAACTAGATCTTCTTAGTCAATTATTTTGCTTGCTACTTGTTAGGCTTTAATAAATGTCCGCACTATTATTGAGTTTTCTATTTTGGGACTTTAAAAAAAGCCTAAACCATTTATTAAGATGTTTTTTATTTTTTGACACAATAGGGGTATATGAGCTCATAAGTTGGGGGCTTTGATACCATGCTAATATTTGGACACTATTCAAAATAACTAATTAGCCACTTAAGAAACTCAACTCTTAGCATTTATAACGGCCACAAATCATCTCTATTTTGGATAGGAGACTACTCTCATATTTATTTGGTACCAAAATAAGACCCAGTATATTAATAGGGAATATATTTATAATTTTCAACTTCGTTAACTACTTTTGAAAAAATGAAAATACCCATCAATTTACAATAATTAGGCTAAGTTGTCACATTTTTTTGTTGTAAAAAGCAAGTCTCTACTTTAATGGGAAAATCATAGTTAAATCATTTTTGTTGCAACAAAATTAAAACATAAATCAAATGATTGTATATAAGTCTTATATACATGAGTTATAATTCATATATAGTAAATATGAGGTAAACCTCTTTAAAACAACTAAGTGTGTCCCACTATTGAAAACCTATAAAGATAAATATAAAATAAATAAACCTATAAAGATAAATATAAAACAAATAAGTATAGCTAATAAATTTTTAATCAATATAATGTCTTAATCATTTCATCTTAATTACCATCATAATTGTAATTAATAATAAATAATTTTAAGATATCCTTAAATTAGTGCATTTTTTTAAACTCTAAACAAGTCATATTAATGTCAAAATAAAGATAAAAAATTTATCAACGTCTTATGCGCTATATATTTCATGCATATAAACCACATTATTTGAGACCCATTAATTCCAATTAGTAGTGTAATATGTTGTACTATATCACTACAAAAAACTGGTTTTTCTCCATGTTTTAAAAAAATAGAGTGAACTTCTCCACACTAATTTTAATAGCAGAGAAAGGGCCTATATTTATTTCTATATTTAGAGATTTTGAAGTTAAGTATGTATTATTTTTCAAGTTTTTGTCTACGCTAAAAAATATGAAGAGCCTTTTCTCCACGTTTTAAATTATTTTTCAAACTTTTTTCTACGCTAAAAAATGTGAAGAACCTTTTCTCCACGTTTTAAGATTAATGCACATTTTTTTGGTATAGAGAAAAATTAGAAAATTAATACATGTTCACTTTTAAATATTTTTAAATATAAAAAAAATTGTAATTTTTATTCATTGTAAAAAAATAGAAAAAATTATGAAAAAAGTCTTTTTTTTTGTAGTGACGGTTCTTCCCTTTTATATTAGGCATTCACATGTATTAGTTGACAAAAAATTGAGGTAAGGGACACTAAAATCGCTCATTTTTTATAATTTGACAAATTTTTAGGTAATTTTCTAATTTCTGATAATATTATTTGAATTTTTCTTATTGAAATCTCACGCTCAAAAAAAAAAAAAAAAACGGATCCAATTGGTGGCCACCAATTTAGGTCAGATGAAGATCTAGAATATTGGAACCCTCTCAAAAGAGTAGAGATTTGGAATCAGTCGGAACTTGGAATACATTGATCCTCATTGGTTGGTTAATTTTTAAGACTATCTAAAGTGCAATAGTCGATGGCTAGGACTTACAAAACCCCATAATGGGTTGTTAGGGGGGCTTTTGAGTCCTCTAAATTTTAGGGACTGTCTCCATCTACACAACCAATCCCATGCTTGAACGCTCAATTAATATTACTATTACTGCTACTGCTACAGCTGGCAAGAATATTAGTTCCAACGAAAAGCATATTCTCTAGTCTAGAAGATGAAAGAGTACTACTTGCACCACCAATAATGCAAGGCTAGTTTTTGTCATTGATTCAACATATTTATACTATATAGATATAGAATGTGAATTCATTAAGCAGCAAATAAGATCAAATTAGAGAAGATAGAGAGCCACAAAAATGGCTGGAATTGTTCGTAAGATAAAGAAGAGTCTGCGCAGGGGAGAAAGTGGTGATCATCATAAAGAGATGAAGGAAAAAGAGATGCACAAGAAGCATGTTGATCAAGCTGGCGGGTTAGTTGACAAGGTGGAGGAAACTCAACATCTTGGTGGGCATGGCCAAGGCTATAAGAAGGAGGCGAAGAAGAAGAGAAAGGAGAAAGAGGAGAAGGAGAGTTACAACAGCAGCAGCAGCGACGACAGTGACTAGATTTAATCATCGTCTTGAGCTAGTTTGGTAATTGTCAATGCTCTGGTTGAAGTTTGGAAAGTTGCACCTGTTCAATTAATCAGATGTGAATGTTTATATCAAAATTACAAAAGTTATGAACAAGGTATGTACTATGGATCCAGATCTTAACGTCTTAATGTTATATATCATGTAAAACGCTTTACTTAGTTTGTTGGCCTCTTAATCGATGGACCCATATCTTAAAGAGAACTTGGGTCTCTTTCAAATTGAAGTACTTTGAGATTGTATCAAACTAAAAATATTTTTTGGGGTACCCACTTTGCAGCAAAATTTACGGCCTAATTCAAGCGGCTGTTTGAAATTGGAGGGTATGTAAAATTAAAGATGAAAATCCTTCCTCGATGCAAATATAGAGAGCAGCTAGAGACGATAATCAATCATCAAATAATAACGTCTTAATGTTATATATCATGTAAAACGCTTTACTTAGTTTGTTAAAGCCCGATGTCTGATCGTGATAGTGTCAAACAGATGTAGAGGTTTTAGAGTTTAGGATATTATAAGAATTGGAAATAATTTTTTTATGTATTTATTCATGGGCAGGAAGAGCGTAACCAGTAAATAATTACATCAACGATTGAGGTCCATTCTCATAGTTATGATTTGCATGGAAAAAACACAAGCAAATTACCCAAGGTCATTCTAATCAGAAATAAAAGTGAAAATTTTACATTGTGATTAGGATTATAATCAAAGCCAAGTTAGGTCTCGATAAAAATGTGTTCAATTTGGTTTAGTTCAAACTTGTATTTATTATTTTAGACCCGGAACAAATACTGGGCTTAAAATAAGTAGTTTGATGAAGTATAGGCAGCTCGTGCAAATGACTAAAGATATAAACAAGCCAAGCCAAGCGAGCTGAGCAAGGATGTTTTTAAATTCGGCTTGATTTTTAGTAGGTATGTTTGAGCTTATTCAAGTGTTTGATGAGCTTTGATATATCATGGGTTGAGCCAAACTCGTCCAAAATTCATATTGTTTGGGCTTAACATATGTTTGGTGTAAAACCTGTGGGTGTTACATTTTGGTTGAGCCAAGCTGAGTGGAGTTCGAGCCGAGCAAATGTTTGTGCTTGGCTCGTGCTCGACTTATATAAAATTAAATTTTTTTTTTCTAATACTATATAAGTTTAATGTGACCTCAATAATATTAACGAGCCGAGTTGAACCGAGTATTTTTTTTAGTTTGAACACATCGAGCTTGAGTTTCGAGTTTAGCCGAGCCAAATACTTTTTAGTTTAAGCAATGTTCGTTGCTCAATGAGCTATCCATTTTAAGCCAAATATTTTTTTCAAGCAAAAAATTAATGAATATAAGTTCAAACCGAATCGAGCCGAACGTGAAAAAATTGTGAGCCATTTTAGCTTGTTTACATCCCTACAAATGACTCCTTCGTCCAACTCTGATTAAAGCTTCCAAGCCAAAGTTAATAATTATACACATTCATGCACTAGCAGTTCTACATTGATGAAGTAAATGAATTATACACTTGTGAAGTTTGGAATAAACACTTCATTGACGGCATGAAACGAGAGATGTGATCTATTCTTTCATCAAAAAATTAACAGATCTTAAATCTCTTAGGTGCGAGGATCCCTTGTACACTCTCATACTTTCTCAAAAGCAGATATACAAAAAGTAGGTGCATACACGATATTTTGTGTAAAAGCAAGGGTATAATTGATTTTTAATCATTTAAAAAACACCATTTTTCACGTAAATTGAAAATCGTTAAAATAAAAGTAAATTAAATTCGTGAAGCAATCAAAAGGCTTGATTGGACTCGAAATTCATTGGATAAACAATAAATCAATTCAACCTATTTGAGCTCGGCTCGTAATAGTATAATCTCATATCAAACCAAACTCGAGATAACTAGTTTGAGAACAATCAAAACATGCAATATTAGACTCGACTCAACTTAACTTACAGTCACTATTGCAATACCCCACAAACTAAAACTTGGATAAACTGGTAAATTTCAAAGGCGAAAGCGAGAAACTGATGACCCTGACGGCAAAATTTTACTCATATATTGAGGAAAGATTAACTAAAGCAAATTTTATTATATTAAAAAACAAAAAAAACGGTGCACAAAGCCCCTGCATGTGCATGTTCGGGGTGGTAGAGGATAAAAACAACTTCGGAAGGGTCAATTGTAGGAGCCTTACCCTAATTGACAAAGATTGAGCGCGGCAAATAATCATTAAAAAGAAAGCTTTGAAATAAAGCAAATGCAAATGATATACACAGAGTTCCTTCGGCCTGCTACAAGGTACAGCTATTTACAACACAAGCATGCATTGCAGAACCGGCAGTGAAGAGTGAAGTTTGTTATTTACACGTTAAACCTGATACCCTTTTATCAAATGTTTCCGTAGACATCCGTAAGCATTTTACAACCAGGGGCTCCTTGAGACACTAAAAAATGGTAGGATATAAATACAACATATAAACAATTTAATGCCTTTCTTTTTTATGGAAGAGCAGCCACTTCCAGACCTCCACTCAAGCAAGTTTTGCAGACACGGCAAAACTCCTCGGGTTGATGGTAATGCTTTTAGTGCAATTGTCAGTTTTGTAAATTCCAACCAAGCAATCAGCTAACTCAAACATATTGTTTCTCAAGCTACACCACACAATCAAGCCAATCAAAAACATGAAATTGATGACTGACAGTTTTATGTAAACATGCAAAAAAAATTAACAAACAGTTTAAACAAAAATGTGGCACCACTACTACCTTATAATTATGAACTGTGCATCCTTTGTCCGATCTTTTACATAATGCCCAACAATTGAAACATTCTTAAAATCTGTTGTCAGATCAATTTCCAGTCACATGCTAGTAAAAATAAGGATATGAAATGAAAACATTCAAATGATAAGCTTTTATACCCAAAGCAGCGTCAATTTCATCCATCACATACAGCGGTGTTGGCTTGTAATGATGCAGAGCAAAAACCAGTGCCAACGAGCTTAGTGTCTAAATTTAGGAAGAGAACACGAGGTTAAACACAACGATGATGGGCAAACCTACAGCAACATTAAGCTTACTAAAAGCGCTAGTCACACTCGAAGAAAACAGGATATTATAATGCTATATCCCAATCATAAGCAAAAGCTTTAATTCTACTGCGTTGAAGGTTGTTTTATCGTTTCCCCTCTGGCAGCTTCATACTCTTTCTAACCAGATAAAAGTTTTTTACATTTCAAGATTCAGAAAAAAAAAAGCAAGCACTTAACCTTGTTTCTAACGCTAGTAGATATTTCATATGTAACCAGAGTTTGCTGTGTTAGATTTAGAAACATAAGCTTAGAATTTGCCAAAATACTCGGCATTGACGGAAACATATCCATGTGTCTCTATGCAAAGAATCAAATGGTAAAAAACCACAAATAAAAAAAGCTGGTTCAATAATGACAAAATCATATCAACGCTATTACAAGCACAACCATTGAAACTGTACTTATTCTAAAAAACAAATCCAACCATTCTTTTGTAGATACCTTTTCGCCGCCAGACAAATTGACAATATTTTTCCAACTCTTTTTGGGGGGCCGAACACTAAAAACCACACCTTCAGAAAAGGGATCTAGAGAGTCAACTAGCTCCAACTCTGCATCACCACCAAGAGTGATCATCTACAGAACAGCATAACTGTCAATAAACAAATACTAAGAAAAATATGTCATCAAACAAAACAAGTATGCAAGCACAGTTCTATATTTCTGATGAAATGTGAAGTCTAGAGCAACACCATGAATTGAACTTGAACCTAAAGTTTAGAACATCCAAGCAATCATAACACTGAAGACACAGGTAAATAATTGACTGTAACAGTGTGTTACTCCTCAATTCGCATTCCACAGCTTAAGTCTCTGTCCACAGGAATCAGGTCATTTATCAGTCTAAACAATATCACTTAGAATCAGGAGGCTAATAAGCTGCCTCTTTTTTTACAAGATATCCTGTCACTCATACATCGCTCAACACAATCAAAAGGCTCAAAATGAAAATAACAAATCCAAAAAAGGAGAAAATATTATTTAAGTGTTCACATTATTAAAAAACATTTCTTCTTACTACACATGGGGGAGGACACGGACTAGAATCTGTGTAAAAATAGATGGCAAAGTTTGGACAGGCACTTGTCTTTCCTGACACCTACCCTTCTCCTTTATTTGGGTTTGGGACCGGTAGAGCAAGAAATCAAACAATTAAGCCTGATTAGTCAAAAACATGTAATCCACAAAATTAAAGGGTACTCAAATTTCTTACCTGATACATTTCTTTCAGCTTTAAAGATATTGCGTTGAATCCCACCATGAACTCGTCCAATCTGTTTTCAGCAAGATACAAAAAATAACATGTTACTCATCCATTGAAGCTCCCTACATAAGTCACTTCGTACCATTCAAATTTTGCCAAGAGGGAATGGACAAAGGCAACCCTTGGGGCACAATAGGCGCCCTCACCTTCTCTTCCTAAGCTCATCATACTGCCTCTTCAAATCATCACGTTCTTGGGTGACCAAATTTAATTCTTCAACTCGTGCACCATACAAGGCAGCTTTGTTGCGGTATCTAAACACAGGAAGTTAAAAGTCAAACATAAGTTACAGATTGAGAATAAAAACCTCCATGAAAAAGAATATACTCTGAAATTGAGTCAAGATTTGGGCTCATGTCCTTCAATTGTGCTTCAAGAAGTGCCACCATCTCAAGTGCTTTTTTCAAATCACAAGGCTCCTTTAATGAATCATCATTTAAAGTTGTTTCCAGCTTCTCCAAATCAATGCCATCTTTCTGAATCCTGCATTGAGAATACAACAATCTCAAAAAAATCTATAATGGAACCTTCCCTTTTTTACTATAACTATTCCAATTGACACATAAATGAGACTATGGTACCATTTGCTAAATTTCTCAGTTTTTAACCTTCCCAAAAATAATTGAAGCAATGGAAGATATTAGTACTATCAGAAAGACATTATTTTATAGATGGAAACTGTGCTTACTGTTGAATCAAATTTCCTAGATCATTCTTTATGTCATCTAATCTTTTGCTATATCCTTTCTCATTCATCTCCCATTCTTTAGTAAGTTTCTTTGCATCTTGCAGCTTGAATTCAGCATCAACCTATAAGACCATCAGCCAGTAAATTACCAGAAAAAAACAAAGGGAAATATCATCCATGACCATAGATAGAACTTCATATCGGGCATGGCCATCATGAATTCCTATTAATTATGACAGGTTCTATTTTTATTTCAGGCATGATTACACTGTAGCCAGCAAATTAGTATTTCCTATCACACCTTAACCAACTATTATAATGCTAATAGATCTGTCTTGCATCTTTTCCCTCCTTGTTTGGCAACAACAGAAAAGAGGCCACACAAGCAGGAAAACAGGGCTGCCAGCATGTTTGTAACATGAATGAAAAACCAAAAAGGAAAATTGCCTATCATCTAAGCTATACTCAACCTATTTAGCATTACCCTTCCACTTTTTTATCTTGGACCATGTCCAGCACTTTCTTCCTGAGTGTCCCATCTACTCATGGTTCGCCTCCCTAGAAATTACTGCTTTACAAAGAGTACAAATTATGCTTTCTCTTTTCTCAGGCTTAAATTGATGACGTCAGTCCTACTACTTCTCTCAGCCAGACTACTCTTCACAATCAAACTAATGAAGAAGAATTGGAGGAAGAGTTCCTCCACAAGGTTGAACAAACATATTCAATTTCTATGATAGAAAGAAGAAGAGAAACAATCAGCCTTCTTCCAAATTTGGTTACTTCCTATTACGAACATTAGTATTTGAATCTTAGTTGGAGTCTTACAATAGATCTTTCTTATTAGTACATCTTTTTTTTTTTTTGATAAAGTAAAATTTCTGTTCAAGAAACCCCAAAAGAGCAAAAAAATGCATAGGGAAAAAGTCTCTAAAGAGTCCTTACAAAGTTAAGTCCTAAAGGAAATCACAATGATAAATAATTCTTTATTTGTAGTTTAGAACTTTCGAAACAAATTGTACTTAAGAAATAATGGATATAGTCAATGAACCATGGTGCATTTTAAAATCTTCAAATATTCTTTTATTTCGCTTATACCAATGAAAGAGACGTAAACAGAAAAAAGGAGTTTCAGGAAGAGACTTGTATGTTTGTTTTACAAACAAAAAGTAAGAATTTAATTTATCTCTTCATAGAAAGAGTTGATTTGATGGAACATGTGACACTTTTGAAGGACCAATTTCTAAACTTGCTTACTATAAAAGCACTTAAAGAATAAATGGTCTCTAGCTTCCAGACAATTCTCACAAAGAAAGACTCTATTAGCAAAATGAAGTCCTTTCTTTTGAGATTGTCTAAAATTACGATCACATTTGACATGACCAACCAACGATGAATGCATGTCGATTTGTTTGGTATTTAAACCAAACAATAGGGTGTCATGACATTCTTGAAAAAGAAAGTCTCAAGAAGTTCCAACAATTCTTAAAAGAAAATTTTCCTGTAGAGGATAACTATCTTTTGCTATCATTCACATGAGATAAAAAAGGAGTATTCTATTTTAGAAAGTTTGGAGCTTCTTTTGTGCTCGTAGTGTTAGAAGTGAGAGCAGAAAAACCCTTAATGATGGATTAAGATATAGTGTAGGAGGTGTTTCCACGAAGATTTATAATAGTTCGATGACCGAGTCTTTAAATGAGGGGCTAATGATTAAGCCACAAGGGTCAAACCAAGCAAACGTGCTCATGCCATTGCCAATTCTATAGAAACAAACATGGGCTATTTTTTCTCTTAGGGAAATAATGTTGTTCTAAGCGTGAGACCCAAAATTTGTGTACAGCCCATGTAGATCCATCATATAAATTACTTCCATGAATTCACTTCACCTACAAATTATTTTTATTTGTTAACACTCACCAAGCAACTTTGCTAGTCCAACTTTGTTAACCTCAGAAATATCTCGAATACCAAGACCGCCTTTTCATATAGGCTTGCAAATCAACATCCAGCTAACATTGTGGAAACCCTTGGCATCAATGTTTCGTCTCCACAAGAATAAAGAGAACAATTTCATAATGAGCTTTAAAACAAGGTTTGAAAGTGTTAAGGTGGAGGTCCAATAGTGAGATATGTCATTGAGGGCGGATTTTAGAACTTGGAGACGGCCGACATAAAATAGTAGATATGATTTCCATCCTTGAATCTTAACTCTAATCTTATCAATGACAAGAATACACATGGAATAAGAAAACTTCTTTCAACTAAGAGGCAGACCCAAATAACGAATAGGGAGCACTCCAATGTGATAACCAAATAAACCATAAATGTCTTCTTTATGTACACAAGTATGGGAGAAGAATATGACACTTTTCATAATATTTGTTTATAACCCCGAAAAAGTATCAAAGTCATGCAATGAAGATTTTATATGTTGTACTGAGAAAGGAGAGTCTTCAGAGAAAATCAAGAACTCATCAGCAAACTTTAAGTGAGAGACATTAGGAGGAATGATAAGACTTTCTGATACCTTAGATTCAAGCATAATCAAGAACAGTTCCATACAAAGAATGAAGAGGAGCAGCAAAAGAGGACAGCCTTGTTGAAAACCACTTTTGCGATTGAAAAAACCGAAATTGCATCTATTTATCATAATACTAAAGGATGGAGGAGGGACACATTAAAAAATCCAATCAATCTAAACATTGTTGAACCCCAAATTATAAATGATCAAAAATAAGAAAACCCACCAATTTTATCAAAGGCCTTTCTCAAATCAACCTTGATACAAAACCTTTTTGGCCCCCTTGAGTGGTGAAAATTCTTCATTAGTCCGTGGGCCAATAAAATATTTTCATTTATCAACCTAAATGATGAATGGCTTAAGTTAATCAAAGAAGGCAAAATAAAAGCAAGCTGAAAAGCCATAATTTTAGAGATGCATTTCTAGACAGTTGCATAAAGAAATAGGCCTTAAGTGCTGAAAATATATGGCATCTAGAGTTTTCAGAATGAGGGAAAAGAAGCAGTGATTTAATGCCTGGACTAGTTTACTTTGTTCAAAGAAGTGTTTGATGGTCAATGTCTTTACCAGCAATATCAAAAAAAAAAAACAAAAAATTCTTTGACAAAACCATCTGGGCCAAGATCTTTATTATTTAAAGTACTAAAGATAATAGCTTCAATTTCCTCGTTGCTAATCTCACAAGTCAACATTGAAGCTTTCTTATGAGTTAACTTGTGTCAGAAAGGAATAAATGAAAGAAGATCAAAAGATAAAGTGGTAAACAAATCTTCGAAGAACCTCTCGGTTTCAATCCCAATGGCATGAAGATCGGAAAGTTTATTCACGTGTTGATCCACAATCTCATGAATATAATTTCTTAGGATGTGAGAGGCAACCGTGGATGTGTATATTGTCTTATTAGCACATCTTTATATTTATTAGAAGTTTTGTTTAGTTATTTCTTTTCGTAGTTGAAGTAGGAAGTTTTCTTATATATCTTCAGCAATGTAGACAATATTGGATGGTGATATTTTCTACAATAAAGTTTATTTTAGTTACATTTTTAGTTCTTGATATTTTTTCTCTCTCTTCTTGATTGGAGATTGATACCAAATTCTCCATAGAAGTGCATCATAAATCAAGCCAAGGGTATTCCATTGGCTACACCACACTTTGGAGCTAATCACCATCCTCATGAATAATGATGTAGTCTACTGCGACAACAAAAGCCAAAAATAATTTTCTTATGATCATCAACAAATTTATTCAATAGTCATCATCTTTGGAGATCAATAGGCTAATGGTAGAAATGCTTGTGCACTACAAATGTTTATGGAGGATGGCTTGGGGTGCTCTAGGACCCTAGGAATAATCTACGATAACCATATTCTTCTCAAAACTCTTGCCAACTCATAGTGCTCCTTGAAGTGACCATACGCAATATAGAGTTTACAAAATTCTTGCTGACTAAATATTGTAATACATGAAGTGGACAAAGATAATATTTTCTAAAAAATATATCTCATGAACTGCTACTCAAAATGACACTCATAGGGCAATGAACAAACCTCGGCAGCCCGTGCATCATCAACAGTTTTCTTAAATGTGTTATAGTCCACTTTGGCTCCATCGAGTAAATCCTTGTGCTTATCAAGAAGCTGAAAAAACAAAGCACCTCAAATTACTTAGACCTACTATGGTAGATACAAGAGGAGTAAAAAGAATTGATCAAAACCTCTTGAGTTTTCTTGTAATTTTCTTGAACAACAAATGCTTTCTGCTCTACTTCTTTAAAGGTAAACATCAACTTTTGCTTCTCCTCATTAATTCTTTCTTTCTCAACCTTAGACTCTTCAATTGCCTTTGTTAACTTCTTCACCATTTTATTGCCAATATTGATCTGAACGTGTTGACGATTGATCTCAGAACTGCTCTTATCGATTTCCTGATAAACCAAGATAAGACATTGCAAAACCATGACTCCTATTGAAGGGATATGCATACTTTAGCACAACAAAAAAAACTTACCGATTGAATTTTTTTCACTTTCAACTTTTGATTCTTCAATCTTTCACCACCTGCATGCTCTATTTTGTCTTGGAGGTCAGAAGCCTATTGACAAAAAAAAGGGCCCCAAACAATATTAGTCTAACCGATCAGAAGGCATGAAAGGCAAATATAACAGAATTTATGATGGAAATACAAGCAGACTTTTAAATAACATAAACATTCAAGTTTAACCCACCTTTTCTTTGAGCTTTCTTGACCCTTCCCTTAGCTTTTCAAGTTCATTTTCCTCAGTAGATATGATGTCATCCAAATCCTTGATCCTCTGCAGATCGTCTTTGCTCGGCCGAGAAGCTGCCTTAAGGGAATCAAGTTGATTCCCTATATAAGAGTATTGAGCATTTAAACTGTCTATCTGTTAACAGCATTTACAAGGATGAGATGTGACAAAACCAATAATATACAGATACAAAAAATATTTTCAAAGTTCAAAACAAGGTAAAAGCATACTTCTTTTTGACATTTTGCCACCTCCATTTCCAGATGATAAACAGCTTTTTCTGCTGCCTGATAGCACCTAACTGCATCACTGATTTTATGACGCAAACTGCTCAACTCATCAACTATTTGAGTCAACTCTCTTTCAGCTTGTGCAACACCTTCACTCGAGACACTGGCACGAATAGACGTACCCATCTTCCCACCACGAGGCTTCCTCCCACCTCCACTCATTGTTCCAGATTTTTCAAAAAGTGCACCATCCAGTGTGACTACACGCTTGAACTCCTTGATTCTACCATAGGCAATTCTTGTGGCCTGATAACATTCAGATAAGAGATGTTTTAAATCCATTAGTATAGCATTTGTAAGGATGAAGAAGACCAACAGACAGCATGCACAAGTACACCTCAAATAACAATGATAACCCAACTTTGTGTAAAATAGCTCGTCTACTAAAACACTCCTTACAAGTAACCAACCAGAAAAGAATATGTTCACTTCCTGCCTACACTATTGCATAGAGATCAAATTAATTGCATTCCACCCATCAATTTCAAAGGGTGATTGAAAGGAAAGCAATGACAAAAAACTACGCAAATAGATGACTGGTTAGGAAATGAGCTGAACTAGATAAAGTAACCAAGAAGCAACAAATATTAAATCTAACATACTTGATCTAGATCTTTTGCTACAACTGTATTTTGTAGTAAAGCAAAAAAAGCCAACTTCATTTGTTCATCAGCAACTTTAACCAAATCAAAAAGGCGTGGCACGCCTTCTGGTGTATTGGCTTTCTCTTTCAACTTCTGTAAATGATGCACTTGTTTCTCCTAAATAAAACATGGCAAGAATGTGACGAGGCATCTTTTGTTCAAAGCAACAAGTAAAAAGATAGAAAATTTCAAAAATATAAAGTTGTTTCCAATCACATAAAATTCAGCAATTACCTGCATTTGCAAACAAATTACATAACAACTTACACTACCGTTATGGTAAATATTTTCCCTTTACTAACAGTTTAAGCTTTTAGGGACAAATGGTTTAACTATCTACCCAAAGGAAGGTTAAATGACCTGATTTATTCCAATGTTTGTCCACATGCTAAGCCCTTAAAAAATTTCACTTGCATGTATGAGGGAGCATTAAAGTAAACATTAAATGGTTCCTTTTTCCTAATAGCTTAAGTTTCTGTGACACAATTAAATCACAACTAAATTTACAGCTACAATTTCAAAACAACCATTTAACTGACCTCCAGGTTTAAGTTTTAATGAAATTACTGAAACAATATACTTCCAAGCATGAACAAACATGCCGTTTAGCCAATGATGCCATCCCATCTTGCTACCACCTAGTGAAACCTTTCCCCACCCAATAAATCAGTAGCTGATGCAAAATATTACCAGGATAAGAAAAGTTGCAACACCAAGATTTTTTTGGCGAAGTAAATCCACACATGCCTGTGCGGTGGTAGTTGTCTCCACCACTATATAATCTAGGCCAGGGCATGCTGTTGACATGGCTATATCAAATTTTGCTGCACAAACGAATTCTTTAGATTTAATGATAGCAAATTTACAATTAGTAAACAAGTATAAGATTGTAAATAACAACATGAAGATCATGGGTTGATATATGATAATTAGCAATATATATTTGCAGCATATATATGTAATCAGAGATGAATAATAAACAGCCAAGAGAACAACCTCAAAAGAGCAACCTAAAGTAGCAAAATTTTGAACAGAGATACAAAAACCTACTACATTAGAATTCTCATTCAATGTAGACTGGCTGAGAAGAAAACTTAGCCACACTCCCCACCCCACCCTCCCCAAAAAAAATTGTAGCATAAATAACAACCATACGTATAATTATGGAAAGGTAGATTCCAGAAGATTACAGTAAAAGGCATATGAAGAATCAAAACCACAACCAACAAGGCATATATGTAAAGTTGATCCAAAGAGTTTTTCAACAGACAAACTAGATCTCTTGAATGAATAATATGTAAAGGAGCAGGAAAATTCTCTTACCATCAATAGCCCCCAAGTCCCCTAATCGACCATGAATGCCTTCTATTTGCTTTGTTTCTTTGGCATGCAATATTGCTTTCAAAACAGAACCCTGGCTTTTTTCTGACTCCATAACGGACATTAGCTCAGTAACTCTCTGCCTAGCACATCGTTCTCGAGGAATCAGTGACTCCTGCTGGTTCACACAATCCTGTAAACAAGATGGCATTCCAATAAGTAGTCAAAATCAAATATACAAGTAGACAACTGAAAAATAAATCCACAAATATCTTAGTGTAAGCCCTATGCTTTCTTATTTCCACAATCCCCAAGCAAAAGGAAGTACTTGTTCCACTTTATGAGCTTCCAATGCCTCTTTACTTTGTTTCTCTATCTCCAATTGAAGTGCCTCCAAGTCCTCAGTTTTAGATTTAATTTTATCCTTTGTTTCATCTATCTGCTTCTTTGCATCTTCAAAAGTTGCGAGACTGCTATCATGCTGAAGCAACAAAAAAGAAAAAACATAAAGCACTGACTTAAAAGATCAG
>JAVDBV010024653.1:2767-29730 GCA_032619315.1 Piper longum
GGGCGGTTTGAAATAGAGTCGAGGATGAATAAGAGATGGGTCGGTGGAAATTTTTTAATAAATTTGACTCACTCTCGACTCGAGTCAATATTATAAAATACATCTCGAAAAATATATAAACAATACAGTAAAATACAATTAAAAAATAATTGAACTCTAAATCACCCAAAACTAATAAATAATGCTTCCTGGCATGATAAACGATCTAAAACTAATTCTAAGATCTACTATAGAAAAAATAAACTGACATACTTTCATATACTTTGATAACTCTTTTTTGTCTGTTATATACATGACATTATCATCATATACTTGGGTATATATGACCCTCATGGCTCATATATGCGGCCGGCCTTAGCTTAGCGCATGCGTTCTAAAATTGACTTAACTAAAAATAATGATCTAACTGACCAGTTTTAACTATAAAACCCTGACTTAGGTTACATGTTTTACACTCAAGTCAGGGTTTTACACTCCAAGTTGTTGTTTGGTGGAAACATATTGAATATCTATATTTCTATCTTGAACATATTTTATAATAAAATGATATTTTACCTCGATGTGTTAGATCCTTGAATGTAGAAGTAGATTCTTCGTGATGACAATTGCCCTTGTAGTTTCAAAGTACAATGATGCCTTCTTGATATCCACTCTATAGTCCTTTGGAGAATGTTGTATCTACAAAATTTGAGCACATCCAAGACTAGTTGAAATATATTTGGCCTCAGTAGTTAACAATGCAACTGAATTTTACTTTTTGTGATGCCAGGAAACAAGACAATATTCAAGAAATAGTATACACCGCTTGTGCTTTTTTGATCATTCCTTGAACCCAACATAGTCCAAATCAATGTAAGCACAAAGATCAAAGAGTGTTTCTCTAGGATACCATAACCCATATTCATATGTTCCTTTGGTATACTTGATGATCAACTTCACAGCTTTCATGTGAGAATTTCTCGGATTTGTTTGAAAGCAAGAACATAAGTACACACTTGATATTATGTCTGACTGACTTGTTGTGAGGTACAACAATCTTTCAATCATGCGTCTATGAGTCATTTGATCAAAATCTTTCCCATGTGCAGCATTGTCAATCTTGTGATATGCACTTATAAGAACTTAGGGATGCCTTGCTATTTTTCATGCCAAATTTCTCCACAAGTTCTTTAGTATACTAGCTTTAATTGAGAAAATCACTTTCTTATCATGCTTGATTTGGAGACAAAAAAAATTCAACTCTCCCATCATGTTATCTCAAACCTTTTTTTGAATAATAGATGCAAATTCTTCACATAACTTGTCATTCTTCGATTCAAGCACAATATCATCCACATTGATCAAACTATCTTTTCACCTCTTGTAAAGTGACTTGTGTTAATGTTATCTCTCTTAAAACCTTGAGATATCAAGAATCAACTTACCCTTGTATACTATGCTTTTGGTGTTTGCTTTAATCCATATAAGTCATTATGGATTTTAAAAGCGTAGTTCGGTTTCTTAGGGTCTTCAAACCCACCCCGGGGGTTGTTTAGCATATTCCTCTTCCTTTAGACAACCATTTAGGAATGTATTTTCACATTCATTAAATATATAACATAATCACGGAAGCATGCAAATGCTAACATTATCTGTTGATTCAAGTCTAGCAACCGGTGCAAAAGTTTCGTCAAAATCTATTCCTTCTTGTGACAATAACTTTGGGCCATGAGTCTTGCTTTGTTCTTCACAATTTTACCGTCCTCATTCAATTTGTTATTGAAAGCCTACTTAGTGCCAATAATTGAGTGATTTTTGAGTGGGGGAACAAGAGACCATACTTTGTTTTTTTCAAATTGATTGAGTTCATCTTGCATAGTCATTATCCAACTTTTCTCTTTTATAGTTTGTTGATAATTCTTTAGCTCAATTTGGATAAGAAGGCCGAGTGCAAATCCATCTCCATGGCTTTTGATATATTTAGGACTCCTTTCAATGGTGATTTAATGATGAAGTCATTGGTATAATCTTTATGGAATTCAAGTTCCTTGTCATTGTGAAACTCCTCCATATTGGTTTCATTTTTAGCTTGTGGTTTTATATTCACAATATCATCATCCTTATCATAGTCTATGACCAACTCCTTGTTCGACTTAATTTCATCAAAAATAGCATTAGTAGATTCCTCAACGACATTGGTTTCAAAATTATATATTCTATACCAAGTATCATTCAAAACATATCAAATGAATAAATCATTTTGAGATTTAACATCAAATTTATATAATTGATCATAGATATTTAAGATATAATATCTTGTACAAAAAATTCTAAAGTGAGAAATGGTAGGAATTTTATTGTAGTGAATCTCATAAGCTGTATTATCAATAATAGGCCTTACCAAGCAACTATTACAAATATAATAATTATTGATTGATTTTGCCTAAAATTTGTGAGGTAGATATTGATTAGTTAGAAGTGTTCTTCCCATTTTCACCGATGACCTATTTTTCTTTAACATACTCTATTTTTTTGTAGTGTCCTTGGCGCAAAAAGTTGATACCGAATCCTTTCTTGATCACAAAATTCTTCAAATAATTCATTTAGGAATTTACTGCTTCTATTATTATTTGTAGTCTCAATTTGCTTCTTTGGTAATCTTTCTTATCAATCACTTAAATGCATCAAGAGTATCACTTTTATCCATAAGAATTAATACCTATGTGAATCTAGAGTAGTCATCCATAGTTATAAAAATATATTTTTTCTACTTAGACTCTTTGTTTTGCATGTGGCCGACCAAGTCCAAATGAAGAAGTTCAAGACATTGTGATGTAGAAACATTATTTTTCAGCTTGTAAGGTACATGTTTTTATTTTCCTTTTTGGCAAGGATCACATGGTGAAAAGGCATTGTTTGAAATCTTTGGTAGTCCATTCACAAGTTGATGAGACTTCAACTATTTGAGTAATTTAAGATTGAGATGACCTGCTCTTCTATGCCACAATTGAGTTTGGTCTTCTACGGTCGATAGACATTCAATCTTTGAATTATCCAAATCACAAGTATTGATGATGTAAACATTATTCTTCCTATCACCACAAAATAGTACTTCAATAGTTTCTCCATTAATAATTTTGCACGTGGAAGATTCAAGTATAACCTTTTTATTTGCATCACACAATTAACTTGTACTCAAGAGATTATGTTTAAGTCCTTCCACAAGATACACATTTTCAATTAAAGGTGATTTACCAACAATTAATTTACCAATGATTTCCCTTTTTCCATTCTCACCGAGAGTTGCATTTTAACAATTATGAGATTCAAGATAAGTAAAGATAGATGGATCCTCGGTCATATGCCTAGAGAAACCACTAAGTACTACATAACAAGTTCCTTAGGTATGTTGATGGATGTCACTAAACATAACATTTTAGATTTCCACTTAAAAATATTAAATTTTTTGCCGAATTTCATATCACAATAAAAAAGGATAAATGCCTATATTTTTCACGATAAAAACATGAGATACAAAACCTCTATTGGCGGAGCCAAGAGGGATGGTTTAAAATACTTCTTGGAAGTGAATTGTCCACCAAAACCAATCCAACTTGATGGTTCTCTTTGTCTTCTAAGCAAGTCTTTAAGCTTTGAGATTCACTCATCATCTTGCAAAAGTTTTTCTCTTTTACTTTTGTTTCTTCTTTCACCACGGAACATTTTCTTTTCAAGCCTTCCAATTCCTTCAAAAAAAGACATTTTTCTTTCCTTAAGAGCCCCAGTTCATTCTTTATCTTTTTGACAATTGATGATTGTTCCTTGTTCTTTTGATCTTCAAACCTTTCTTCAATTTTCTATTTTCTTGGAAAGATGAAGTGACTCATTGATAAGATTTTCATATACTTGATACATCCCATCAACCTCATTGATCGAATCAAGTTGATTGTTCTCTATATTCTAAGGCTCTTCTAACCATAATTGTGATAATCGAAGCTCTGATACCAAATGAAATGATCAGTTGAAAGATAGAACTTTAACACTAAAGATCAAATTGGGATTAATCAAGTTAAATGAGCTTAACAGTTCAGAAATAATATCGATCGTGAAATATGAAGTGATTTACATGATAAGAACTTAACCAAAATAAATGAGTGTAAATCTAGCAAATCAACAATGGACCTCTTAAAAAATTGTCACTGATCTTATGTTTTGGTGAAGTTGTCAAACCATACATAAGATTTGAGACAAATAAGTTAACCAAAATAAATCAACAATATGATAAGGTAAGAGTGACAAATAGTGCACAAGGATTTTTTACACAGGTTTGGATCTCCTACTCCTCTCTTCTAAGCCATTGATTTTTTTAGTTAGATATGTCTTCTATCCTTCACTATGGCCAAATCGAATGGAGAATTACACTCACAAGTGTTCCCAACTTGTTTTTTTACTAAGCTCCAACCCTCCACCCGAGTACAAAGCATCAAGCAACGACTAGTCTCCCAACTCATACCCGAGTTTAGGACTACTAGTTTAATAGTACTACTACTCCTTGCAAGGAGCAACAACCAAACAGTAGCCAAAGTATACTACACTTCCCACATACTCACCAATCATAACTGATTAATGTTATAAATATGCTCACAAGATCAATATGAACTTTAATAATAATATCACTTGAGAGATAAAACAAATGCATTAATCTATTGTAGCGCAGTCTCTTGAATTTGAAAGTTGAAAAGTTGGTAAATATAGCTTTAACAAAGCATGCCTAGCCTAAACATCTAACTCTCCAACTTTCTTCCTTTTTTTCATCTCTTGATTATTACAATGAAAGCTCCTCTTTCTTTACATGGCCCAAGCTATTACTTATAACCAAATAAGTCCATAGCTTGACATTACTTCCAACTGCTTGAGTTATTAATGTTGAAGCTCCTACAAACTTCAACACTAATTTTTTACTTAAGTTTAAATTCAAACTTGTTCAAAGCTTTAAACTCCCCTTAAAGTGTCCTATCATCAAGATTCCACCAAACTCTAGCATTTGCCCAAGTGCAAGTCTAAAGATCAAAACTAAACTCCAAAGACTTCATGTCCATCACTTATGTCCACAACATCATGTCCTAGACCGAGATCCAAAATGTCAACATAGTCCAAATTAACCCAATCATGATTTAACTTGCTCTAATTCATCAAAAAACATCTTAGAGCTAACATAATGTATACAACATGAATTATATTTCATCCTCAAAATACAAATGACAACAAGTCTAAGGCTTAACACTCAATACTTTGAAAATAGCAAATGGAACAAAAATCATGTCTACTCAACCATTAGGAAGCCACTTGTAGGTTAAGGATAGCCTTTGGATTTGTCTCAATCAGTGTTAGTACCTATATAATCTCCTCATTTCCAAATAGTGTAACTATCAACCTAGAAAGTGTTTGGTTATGACACTTTGCCGAATGATAGAGCACATCAAGAGCTTCCTAACACTTTAAAATCACCCAAATCAGATTTTTCTACAAGGAGGTATGGCTTTCTAAAGTTTGGACAAACTATAGTTCGGCTGGCACTTTGGTAGCCGATCTTAGCAACAATATCCGAATTTAGAAAATTTATCTCTTAGATTACAGGGATTTTTGAGCTGGAATTTTGTAGGATGACATAGGACATCTGATGTTTAGTCAAAAAAATGAATTACTCAATTTGGAGTTCTACAGACCAAGATATATGCTTCCAAAGTAAGGCAAAAACCAATATTTAGCAGACCTTCAGTTAGTCATTTGACAACTATACCATCAACCAAACTTCAACCAAAGGTGCCCAAAACTAGTCGTTGGAAAAATAAACTTAAGATTTGAAAGACATGATGGCTACTTTTTATTCTTAATATGTTCTCGGCTATAAATAGGGCCTAGGGAAAGTGTTTTGACACACATTAGATGACGAAGAACTCCTGGACCAACATGGATCAATTTAAAAAGCTCAAGCTTGTGTTAGAATTGACTTTACCTATTAGCATGTATTTTGAGGTGTAAATTATGTATCTAAAGAGAGATCATTGTATTTGAGGCTTGTTCAAAGGTATTTGAGCTATTTGTAAACTCCCTAGGTGTGGGGAGTGAGTGTGAGCATCTTGCTTGAGAGAAGAAGATGCTTGGAGAGGAAACTTCCTTGGCTCAAGGGGCTTGGGTAGGGAGTGTAGATTCAACGAGGTGGTTGCTCTAAAGGTGTTTGGAGTTGGTTGCAAGACTCCTTGATACTTAGGAGGTGCTTAAGAAGGAAGGCTTGTAGCTTGAGAAAGCCCTCGACATTTGGTGTTGGAGAAGGAAGGCTTGTTGGAGGCTCCAAGGGTATTGGAGTGCAAGCTTCCTTGGCACTTGAGGGGTGCTTGCGAAGGAGGAGGGTTTGTAAGTGGAACATTCCTTGGCACTTGGTTCATGTGAATGAGGTCATGGTATTACTTGTAAGATGCACAAGTTGGTTGCCATAGTGAAGTTACAAAGACCTATCCAACTAAAGGACTTAGTCAGTTAGAAGAGATGACATGCCACTTGAAACCTCTTAAAAAAATTATTATGTTCTCCCCCTTCTCCTCTCTTTGCTTGCATGTTTGTGCTTGTGCTTTCATTTGTATTCATTTACTTTGCACACTATTTTGAATTCCTTGAGCCTGATTTATTCATGGTTGGAAGTTAAGTGTTTTCAAGATCTAGGCCATCTCGCTGCTTGCATGATTTGACTTGTTCACCAATGCAAGTAGCAATTTGGAATAGAACTTGTTGTGCCTCAAACTCACCACTAATCTATATTGGGTTCATCATATTTCTTTGCCTTTCTCATCTATTACTTCTGCTTATTTTGATTATCTATTTGTGATTTGGTTATCATTATTGAGTTTAAAATTATTTCCGCTATCTTTTTCCATTCTTGCAATCATTATAAGGCCCTAAGTATTGTGAGAATTTAACTATTTGTACTAATTGTTTTAAGTTAGACCTCACGTGCATGAGGTTGCCTTCAACAAGGACACTTCAAAGGAAGATTCAATGAAACATATAAAGTTTATCTTGGTATAAGTGTATGAATTCCCTAAGGTTATGTTTTGCAAAGGTCTTATTTTATTCCTCCCATGGGAATTCCTTGATTAATTCTTCAGGTTTTCAATTGTTTTCAAAGAGGGTGAACTAATTAAAATCAACTCACATAAGGATTTTATGCTTTCAAAATTTGTATTTGAAAAACTCTTCATTGTTTTCCAAATAAATTTATAATGGTGATGGGTTTTCAAATTGGTTTGATTCAAGGCATAAAAATGACTTACATATTGAAAAACACATCAATTTGATCTAAAGAACTTTCCTTCGATCTTTAGACATGAGTATATCTTTAACATTATAACTCAAAAGAATAATTAAAACAAGACAAGCTTGGGACATGTGATAGGTAGGGTGATGGGCAGATGTTTGGCAACCATTATTTGCCTACTACATCATTCCTCTAGTTCTATTTACCAAAAGAGAAGATAATTGGAACCATACTCATGGGGGGAGTTAAGTTCAAGAACCCTATAAAATCTAAAAATCTTACACTGTTGGCACTAATTTTTTGGCAAATCATGGTTTTTAATATTTTGCCTCAAGTTGGTCATCTCAATGAGATTGAAAATTTCAGGTTGTATGCACTTATCACTCACCAAAGGATTAATCTCCCGGTAATCCTCAATCACTTATTTAAGGGCTGAACTCAAATAAGAGTTTATTTAATCATGTTAGACTCGTTATTAGATTCTTCCTGAAGAAATGGAAGAACAAAGAGAAATTATGCCATTTTAGGGCGATGTGATAAACTATGAAATGACTTTCAACAAAATTGTGACAATGAAAAACAAGAGGGCAAGGGTAATTAATATCGAACATGCCCAACACACCTTGCTCCTATGAAGCTAAGTTTCATTGATCGCACCCTACCTACAGAGTCAGAGTGACTCGTCGCCTCCGTCCCCACAATCCCATAAAATGCCCCTCTCCTCCTCCCTCCGATCAGCCGTCGCCGCCGCCCTCTTCCTTCTCTGCCCGTCTCCATATCTGTCGGCAACAAGTTTTCCGACTCCCCCTTCTCCTACCTCAACTTCTCGGACCACCTCTGAACCCTCACCGTCTCCGACTTGAATAAGGGCAAGAGAGCCGTCCTCTTCGCCGTCCCGGGGGCCTTCTCCCCCACCATCTCCCAGAAACACCTCCCCGAGCTTCGTCCGCAAGGCCGGCGAGATCAGATCCAAGGGCGTCGACGCCATCGCTTGCATCTCCGTCAACGACGCCTTTGTCATGAGTGCTTGGAGGGAGAGCCTCAGGGTTGGTGACGAGGTGCTTCTGCAGTCCGACGGGAATGGGAACTTCGGCGACTAGCTTCAGTCGAGGCGCTATGCGATGCTGGCCGAGGATGGGGTCGTGAAGGTGTTGAATATGGAGGAAGGCGGTGCTTTCACTTTTAGTGGCGCCGAAGACATGCTCAAAGTGCTCTAAATCAGGTATCTGAGTGTTATATTAGCTTCTTAATTCGATTTGATCTTGTTTGAGTTATCTCTTTATGATGGAATATTGTTTGATTTTTTTTTGATTAGAGTATAATAGGGATCAAATCCAGGATGTTGACATTTTGTTTATGATCCAACTTGAGTTGAAAAATCAAATGTTCTTCTGTTGCAAAGTTTAAAGGTAAGCTTGTACATTGCTGTCTTTTAAGTTTGGGTTCAGATGAGGTTGGAGTGGAGGGATACTGTGTCATGACTGCATGCCCTTCCTGGAAGGAGTAAGTGCCAACAGAATACTATTACGATACATTACATTTCACGTGACTGTTACGATAGTGTTAGCATACAGTACATTTGGTAGATATTAATATATGTATTAAATATAATGCATCCTAACACCATGTACCCCAATTCAATACCCTGAGTGAGTGAAAAGTTAGGTAGCTCTCCCAACGCCAAGGTAACAAGGGGGTTGAGACCCTGCTGAGGCGTAATCAAACCCAGGGCCTAAATGCTACATTTCATAGAGTTGGGTGCGCATCTTGGATTGGCTCTACTTGTAATGCCCTTTTCACATAAACAGATAATAAACCGATAAATAGGCTGATAATGATACCAATTAAATATGCGTACGAGATGTATCAATTATATAAAAAATGTAAATCACTTAACTTGAACACGGTACAATACCTGATATCCCTCTGAGTCAAAAACGAAATTGCAGATGAAAGACCTCTCTTATCCATAGCCAAGCCAGATTGTGTCTTTACCGATTGAATGATCACTTTTCCTTGTTCGTTGAGAGTGACCTTAAAGTAAAAAGGATGGGGAAGAATGACAGTTGCTCTGTTAGTTTCTATATGTAGAAAATTGAGAGTACCTTTTTCAAATTCAAATGTGAATTATGAGTGGGGCCTGGCGAAGATGGTCACTTAACTCAAAAGATCTTACACTATCAAACAGGTAAACCCCAGGGAGTAACTGCTTGCTTGTGTTCTTCATGTTTATCAATTGGTTTTAAATTTTACTTTTCTGCTATTTTTGATGCTACTAGTAGACTCTATTGTCGTGTGTTATGTGGATTCCCAATCATGTACGAGTATGTGATTAGAGCTCTGGGAAAGAGAATCTTGCCATCAAGAGAGAGTAGAGTGTGGGTTCCATCAAGAAATTCATCATCTTAAATTTTGTTGATCCCCTTCAATCGAGATGATAATTTGAGCAATCTAATACAAGGTAAAATGGTTTCACGCTCTTGATATTTGCAATTTCTAATATCTTTCTTATAGATTTTTCATTTTTCGCATTGCTGGAATATGCAATTTAAAAGCATTATGAAGAAAATATGATGTGGGTGGTCCATCTCATACAATAATATTTCTTGTTTCTCCTCAATTTCACATCCATCTGTGAAGTCCGTGAGCCAAGCACTGCTTGGTGCATCAACACTGCATCACATTAAAGTTTGTCTTATGGCTTCGTTAACTCATCCTCCATCAAAATCATGCCTTGATTTGTAGAACAATATGATAGAAAAAGGAGATGCCGCATCGTATTCTTCAAGTAGTTTCCTGTTGGGGAATATCGAATTTAAATGCAGTCTATTCTTGTGCAATAGTCTTTTTCTCATATTTTTTTGATAGAACATGGCTTAAAACTTCTGCCTCTAATATATATATATATATATTAGAGACAGAAATTATTGAATGTGGGCAATCTTAATGCCATGAGAAGACTTTCTAATAAGTATATTATGGTTGGTCTTCCTATAGAATACAACTATTGGGATTATATTGAAGCATTTGATAGAGTATTATTATATAAAAATACATTTGGACAACACTCTTGGTTTCTACGTCTTGATTTACCTAAATTATCTCCACCACTTGCCTGGTTTACCCAATAGCTAGGAGATTTTGGTCTAGATGTGCAATATTTACCTCCTCCTATCAAAACCCAACACTAATCCTTTCATGAAAAAATTAATCGTGACTTGGGGATATTCATTCTTCCAATTTATTATATATTATAAAGTTCTTTGGATTCTATCTTTGAATTTTTGTTTTTAATATTCTGAAATTATGGGCTGTCTCATTTCTTATTTAGCCCATAAAATCTATATTAGATGGTGGGATAGGTTCTCTTCTCCCATTTCTTTATATGGGTTGCCTCTGCTATATGAGAAAAATGTTAAACCTTTAATTTCTGAATTTGTGTTAGTTTCTTCACATTACAAAACTCCAAAAATAGATTCCTCTTGTTTTGCATCTCCTTCTACCTGTGTATCACCTTCTACAAGTGTGTCAGCAGTGTGCCTACTAGCGCTGCCCTGTAACGTTTATCTTAAATACTTGCAGGTTAAACACAATAATCCTACCATGGCAGAAAAAGAAGCTATTTAATTGACAATGTAAGTCTTATTAAATAAGTCTTTCATTCCTAATTCTTCCATTGCTAATCAAATGCTGCCATATTTGTGTCATTTTCCAGTACAATCTAATAAGATTAGATATTATTTTGAATTGAGTCTACTGGAGAGTCATTCAGTATAAATTACTCATAAATTTCGTAGGCTTCGTCACCTCCCTAAGTAGTCTTTATCTAAAAGGCTTTGATACCAAGTTAACTTATCTAAAAGGCTCTGATAGAGAATCTGTAAACTTATTGTTTTTTATCTCTTAAGTATAATAACAAAGAAGTATTTAAACCATCTCTAGTTAATGGTTTTATTGCAACTTGTATTAATCCTAGATGAATATATTCATATTTAGATCTTAATTCTTCTATTAATTTATTTTTTAATAAAATTATTATTTCAGTATAGTTTTTTATACTTGCACTTTGTTCAAATGTTTTTATTATATATAATTATTTTAATTCAATAAAGCCTTTATGATATACATTAGTTGGATCGATTTTAGAAATTGTCCACTTATTTAAATTTTGTTCTATATTTTTATAGACTAATTGTTCAGTTTTCTTAGGATCTGACAATTTATGAGATTTCTTGACTAAACTTATTATGAAAGCCATTCTAGCTAAAGAGGTTCAAGTAGGAATTTCCTAAGAGATGCCAACCAATCCAAATTGCCTATATGCCAAACCAAGGCTGAGAAGGACTTACCAGGATCGGGACTTCGTCACCAACCTAAGTAGTCTTTATCTAAAAGGCTCAGATACCAAGTTAATCTTGAAATCAAGATTTTGCCCGATTTTATAAACAAAATCTTAATAAATTTATAAACAAATTTTGTAGAAATTAAAACAGATAATATCAATTGTAAAAATCACAACATCAAACAAACAAACTTACAAATAAATATTGTAGAAATCAAAACAGATATTATACCAATATAATATGAAAAACGTTATTGAAGGTATATAGTTCTTTTAAAAGAATGAATATAGTTCCAATAGGAACGAGTTCATAATGAAAGTTTAAACCTGGTTTTTATTGATCTTCAAAATTTGTACAATAGTTTAATTACTCACGGTCACTCATATCTTACAAATCACTCTTAAACACTCCACACTTTTGTACATAGATGATTAAAGGAAATTGAACAGAACAAGATTGCAAAAGAGCTGAAAGAAAGATTTCAGGAGAGCTGAAAGAAGAATTCTTTAGAGGGAGCCTTTCTTCCGATGTCTCCAGACTGAGGCATAAGGAGGTATTTATAAAGAAACTTTTTATGACCGGCTTAACCGGTACTGTTCATAGTGCTATCTAACATAAGTGATGACGTCATTGCACATTACCTTTTGAAGTATCAGCAATAGATAATGCCAAAGAAATAGGAGATGTCACTGATTGAGATGAAGTGGCATCTTTATCTGGTGTATCAATAGTTGAAGGAGAATTTTCACGATATGGACATTTTTAACCCGATGTTCCTTTTCTATGCAATAATAGCAAATTTTTGAGGTAATTGGTATATAGGCACAAGCTTCTGCAATATGTCCCATCTTTTCACAACGCTAGCAAAGTAAATGATTGGTTTTAATATCTAATTGACCAAATCATCAATTATAAGAGATGGAAAATTAATGACTGTGAGAATTTCATCAATATCTGCTCGGGTCATCAACATTGGAGATTCAGGAATTTCAACTTTCGGTGTAATAAGAGTCTGAACATCACAATAAGATAAAGTATATGCCAATTGAATAGCTTCCTTTTCTTCTATGGTCGGATTATTGTGTTTAACCTACAAGTATTTAAGATAAACGTTAGGGGGCAGCGCTAGTGGGTACATTGCTGACACACTTGCAGAAGGTGATACACGGGTAGAAGGAGATGCAAAACAAGAGGAATCTATTTTTCGAGTTTTGCAATGTGAAGAAACTAACACAGATTAAGAAAATAAAGGTTTAACATTTTTCTGATATAGCGGATGCAACCCATATAAAGAAATGGGAGAAGAGAACTTATTCCACCATTTAATGTAGATTTTATGGGCTAAATAAGAAATGAAACAGCCCATAATTTCAGAATATTGAAAACAAAAATTCTATGAGAGAATCCAAGGAATTTTATAATATATAACAAATTGGAAGAATAAATATCCCAAGTCAGGATTAATTCTTTCATGAAAGGATTGATGATGGGTTTTTATAGGAGGTAAATATTGAATATCTGGACCAAAGTCTCCTAGTCATTAGGTAAACCAGGCAGGTAGCAGAGATAATTTAGGTAGATCAAGATGTAAAAACCAATAGTATTGTCCAAATGTATTTTTATA
The DNA here is from genome assembly GCA_032619315.1 of Piper longum. Taxonomy (NCBI): domain Eukaryota; kingdom Viridiplantae; phylum Streptophyta; class Magnoliopsida; order Piperales; family Piperaceae; genus Piper; species Piper longum. The sequence goes on from JAVDBV010024653.1 coordinate 16,026, forward strand.
TAATAATACTCTATCAAATGCTTCAATATAATCTCAATAGTTATATTCTATGGGAAGACCAACCATAATATACTTATTAAAAAGTCTTCTCATGGTATTAGAATTGCCATATTCATGTAGACTAACTACCCGTTTAATAATCATTTTACTATAATTGATGCATGTTTCAAATTGATCAAGATAAACTCTTTGATGAGCTAATAAGTTGCCATGAAATTTATGAGTAATTTCTACTGAATGAGTCTCCATTAAAATCAGTTCAAAATAATATCTAGTCTTATTAGATTGTACTAAAAAATGACACAAATGTGGCAGTATTTGATTAGCAATGGAAGAGGGGTTTTCTTGTTGAAGATCTTTTGGAGATTTATCTAGATAACAAATATGCAAAGCATGAGGTTTTTGAATATAAGGACTTAAGATATGAGGAATTTTTTGACTTTTGATCAGGAGAATCATGTTGATCTTTAATAAAGTCTTTTTCGTAACTGGGGTAATTTTTGTAAATAGGTGGAAGAATGAGTTTTCCTTTTCCTTATATAAAGGAAAAACCACTTTGTTTCAAATAGGCTCCACTAAAGCCAATATAACTATTCCTAAAACAATCTCATGGGATGAAATAGAATTACCTTCATCTTGGAAGTTAGGAAATGCTATTCCACCCAAAATAATACAAAGAACAATTGAAAATATAATAGAAAATAATAATGGAGACAGAAATAATGTTTAGTAGACGCAAACACTTCCACTCGTCCAAGCTTATCAGTAAGAAAGAGTATTTCTTCAAAATCAGAAAATGAAGAAAATAGTATTAAAGGGATCTATATTTCAAAACGACAAATTCCCCATGCAATTTATTCGGATGATCCTACATTTTCAGAAATGAATCTGAAAATTAGTATTTATAAATTTAAACCAGATAATACTAAATGTTCTAAAGAATTTATACTACCTAAAAATAAAAATTTTAAAAATTGATATTTTAAAAAACATAGTAAAACTCAATTAGAAAATTTTAAAAAAGATTACTATGATTATTTACAATTAATAGGTAAGGAAATCCTATTTGTAGAATGATTTAAAAATACAAAAATTTCAAAAATTAATGTTTCAAAAGAAACAAGTTTTTAGGAAAAGTAATAAGTAAACGTCCTCCAGTAGGGAATATTAATTATGGTAATTATATATATATTTATATATATATATATATGTGTGTGTGTGTGTATATATATATATATATATATATATATATTCCAAATTGTATGTGTTTCTGCCATGTAGTATGTATGTTTGGAAGCCCACATGTATATAAACTCATATATGTTTGCAATATTTATCTTGTGTCAAATGAATGATTTAAGCCTCCTGAATTATGAGAGTTACCGTGCATGTACACCAATGCAAATGTGGATTACTGCTTGGCATCAATGTGTACTCTTGAGGAACTACATATTTTATTTTAGTTTTTTAGTTTGGAACAGGTTGAGTCAACTAATAGTTAGAATGATCTTAAGGAAAAACTACCCATAACTCTTAGTAATGCGCAGCCTTTTTGAATGAAAAATCTTTTTTAACATTGAAACAGAAGTTGAGCTTTCAGCTCCTGTTCAGCTGTTAGAAAGAAATTGTTTAAATTGACCACGCATTGCGCGGGGTTATGGTTAGTTTATCGATGAAGATATACTTGATGGGAGGCATGCCTGCAAACTCTAGAAGAGGGAGCAGATGTTGTCTTTTGGAATTTTAGAACATCGATGGAGTAGAAGATTATGCTTAAACCATAAATAGTTTCCTTTCTTTACAATGTCTATTTCTTCCACTTCTTTTCATTCTTCTATTGAAGTTTTTACTTCTTGGGCAACAATGAATGAACTACATGGTGACAGAAAAGAGTCCTAATTTAGCCAAGAAATTTCTCAGCTCACATGTTTTGGGGTTATTTGCAATCACTGCTGAGGTGGCCTTATTTGTCCAGGTTGTGGATTGGCCTTTGGATGTAAAATAAGGGTAACCAAGCGAGACATATTATAAATTTGAATTACTATTTTGGGGTTTATCAATGTCTCATAAACTAGTGTGGAAGGAAATATGTTTAAAGACCCTTCTCATAGACACAATGATCAGTAGAATGAAGGCTAACGAACTCCAATTACCATAGTAGGCATTAGAATTCAACTATATTTGATATAGTAGGTTGGAATATGTAGAATAGTTGGACAGAATGTAGAGGAGAAATATAGTTCAATCCACCTAGTGTTATTACTTATTTATAGAGATTTACAAATTAATGTATAAAGACAACTCTCACAAATAAGATCTCTGATTCTTAGGAACTGCCTAACCTCCTTACCTTACAATAATTCAAACTTAAAATAAATATCCTAAGGAAACGTTCAACAATGCTGTAAATAGTTGAACCTTCAACTTTCCCAAGTTTTGCCTAGGAGTAGGTAAGGCATAGCTTGAAATCATGGTTGAAAAAGAAATCTACTTCCCTTTCAATTGAGACAAAAATACATCAAAGGCACAAGGTGAGATGGTCTTTAGCAGGAATCCTTTGCAAGAGTTTAACAGTTTCAAGCAACCAATTATCACCACCAATTACAATTAAAAATATCAACAGGAAGACGTAAGAGCAACAATACCTTTTAAGATGGATGGGGCTACATTCATCCCCTCAACCTGCTATACAACTTGAAAAAATAAAGAAATCAGCACTCAAAAGCCTTTGAAAGGACATTTTAAAATGTGATTGAAGACAACCTTCTAAGAAATAATAGGGAAAAGGATAATTAGACACCATAGTGTTCAACCTTCAACGAGCAGCAAAAATTGTAATCTGCATAGGGCACTCCAGAAATTAGATGGTGGGGGCAGCACATCGTATAAGGCAATGATTAGTTGCATTGTAGGTAGCAAAAATAGTTAGAAGTTGTCATATTAATAGGACAGAAGTGGATTGTTGCAGCAACTTAACATCAGTTATTGGTGGGAGGAAGGGAACATATATCACAAGAGTCACACTCTCTGTCTAGCAATTTTGGTAATTCTCCTACCCTCCTGAAAATTACAATCATGTAAGAATTAATTGCCTCTTAGGGTCAAAATTCAATTATACATGATATAGTAGGTAGGAGTTGGTAAAATAGTTGGACAAAATATAGAGGAGAAATGTAGTGCAATTCATATAATTGTTACCTATTGGTATCACTTATAGAGGTTTACAGATTACAGGATAGGTACATCTCTCACAAATGAGATCGGTGATTCTTAGGAGTTGTCTAACCTCTTCACCTTATGATAATTCAAACTTAAATAACATAAGGAAACTTTAAATTTTAAATGGTATAACCATTTGTCCTAAAAACTCAAGCAGTTAAGAAAGAAAACCATTAAATATTTATTTCAACACTCCTCACGTGCAACCAAACATCAAATCTTAGCCGTGAACAAACATGGGGCAAATAGTCCATTGGAAACAAGATGACGCAAATTAATATTTCTTCGGGCATATATCGTCTACGAGATTCGAACCCTAAACTTTTGACTCTAATGCCACAAATTTTAGATGACCTAAACATTTGTCCTAAAATTTCAAGCTATTAGGAAAGGAAAATACTAAAATTATACTTAACAAGGCTTTTGGTGTTTCTCTCTTCTCTTCATTTATTTCTTCATTTTCCCAAAGTAGTGGTATTGTATGTGTGCCTTGTATTTCAATAAAATAAGAAACAGTCTAACTATGATTTGACAGGCATTGTTCATTAGAATCAGCATGCTTGTCAAAAGGTTTTACTTTAGAATCACTTTGCTCAACTATTTCTGGGAGGAAATTCACATGGTTATTCAAATGGAGTTATAAAATTATCTAGAGAAATGAGCATGGATGAATGGTTTTTGAAGTCCAAAGGATTAGATAATTGCAGCTCAATGTATTTTTATACAATTCACTGCTTAATCCCAAAAAACAACTGGGATTGGAGAATTTGGTTTCTTACCTGTCAATGCTAGAAGTTTTCTGTCTGATGCCTTTTCTCTCCCTCTCCCGAAACGCTCATTGGCTGCTGGGGTCTGCCATCTTTCGGCTTTGTTGTTTACCATCCTTCAGCGTAGCTGTCTGCCATCCTCTGGTGCCATTGCTTGCTGTCTTGTATTTCTTCTCCAGTGGCTCTGATCCAGTCTTTCTCCAGCTGCAGGTGATGGCGCATTTGGCTTCCATTTTCTCTACCTTTAATTTTGCTTTGGATGGTTGTTTTAGTTTCTGTTGCTTGCTATTGATTGCGGTTGTTGACCTTGGTGTATATGTGGTTTCTTTGGTTGAGTAGAGTTGAATCTGGTTGATTAAATTTGAATGTGTTCATTTGTGTTTCTAGAGGTTGGGCCGTATTGATTTGAGTGAGATTGAGACAAATGAATGTTTTTTATTGTTTGAGTGAATGGTAGGGTCTAGGTTTATCATGCTTGAAATGGTTTTACTAGCCCTTTTTAACTGTTGTCAACCATTGCTTGGGGCTAAAAATCATATTGAGATGACTGTTTATGAACTATTAACTATATAGAGACTGGAATGCAAATTTAAAGGACCTATAATTTACATCCAGGAAAGCATATTAAAGTTTTCCTAGAAAAGTTGCAGGGAAGAGCTAGAGTGATGCTTCCATTATTGGAGCAAACATTTAGCTTAATTCCAGATCTGGACCCTGCTTGGAAGATATTGATTGTATTTGCTTGATTTGGTCTTGTCACCTTCAAATCTGTTTAAACATAATCTTTTTATATGAAATGGTTGCATATTTAAGCATTGTTGTCATTCGCACTAATGATTATTACATTCTGTTTTGTATCTAGTTCCTATGATCTAAGACATTGTTTTTTTATGGGGGTGTTATTGTTGATGCCTTCTCGCCAAATGATAATCAAAAGTTCGATGCTTGTTTATGGACTTGCAAATGTTTTGGTGAAGTCTTCGTTTTACTCTCAGTAATGATTGATGATTTGTCTGTGAATTTAGCATCTGTTGTGAAAAAAATTAAAATTTAAAAACACAAGCCAATTAGGATTTTCAATGTAATAGTAACAGTTATTTTTTAGTCTAGTTCGAACATAACTAAGATTCTATAGGTAGAAATCGAATACAGGGAGGCTTAGAGAAGTTCATGAATAGGGGTGTAATTGGATTTTGAAACCACAGTATTTTTTCTCTGCCTTCCAACTGTATCAAATACTTCTTTGATGAGTGAGTTACTATTTTCTGAACTGCTTTCAATTTTATGCTATTTATCAGGTTGATTTCTTTGACATGACATGCTTGACAATAATGGTGAAGGAATTTCAGAATACTTTTATTGTTTACATCATCATCAAGCATTTGTATGAAAGATGCTTCCCATTCCACAAAATGAACAAGTTTAGTGCGCTAGGAGGCATCTATACTTGGTGGATGTTATTGTTCTATGTTTATCTGTTTACTAGCAAGCTACACACATAATTATAGCAGGCATCTATACTTGGTGGATGTTATTGTTCTATGTTTATCTGTTTATTAGCAAGTTGTTTGTGACCTATAATTTTTTGTGTGATGGTGCTTGATTCTATATTACCTGTGAGCAATTTATGGTCATAGCTTTAATCACTGGCTTCAGAGCTTCACAAACGAAGATTTTCTTTGTAAAGTTTAAACCAGTGATAGATCAATATCCTTCGCAAGGCTCTCTTTATGATGGCCACATAATCTTGAAGTATTATTTGGTGAGAAGAGAGCCAACAATTTTACGATGCCTTTTAGAGCTATAGGTGAGCAAATCATTGACTTGGGCTTTGCGATAGCTCTCAACAAGAAGGATCATTTAGTCCTTTTTTCTGAAAATCCAAGCAAGAAATTCTAGCTGCTCTTTGAATTTCTTTAATTGACAAAGACCAGGTACTTTAGTAGGATAATAATAATAATGTGTCAGAAATGGTCGGGATAGCTCAGCTGGTAAAGTAGAGGACTAAAAATCCTCATTACCAGTTCAAATATGGTTCCTGGTATGTAATTATTGTACTCAATGGATACTCATCTAAATGAATAAGGTTAATTATTTTTTATAGGTTAACAATGGTTGTCATGTTTCGACAAAATGGTAGTGGCTAATATGGGCATGTTAAAATGGATGTTTGGTAGAGCTGTCAAAGATTGAATCCCTAATAATATTTTTCACAATTAAAAGTCTCACTAAATGTGGAGAAAATGTGAGATTATAGATTATGGTGTGGCTACAAGTGGTCAGCAGCTTTATCATTTTATTGAACGTTTCAGATTAATTTGAAATAAAATGGCCAAGTTTACTTTTTACCTTTTAAAAAAAATGGTAAATTTAAGTGTAATGTTTTTGTAAAATCCACGATTCGAGTCAGAGTTTTAATTTCAGAATCGAACCGGTTCTATTGCTATTTCGAGTCGAGTATGTATCAGAACACGTGTATGAGCTATGAGGGGTCATGTGTATCTAAGTATATAATGATAACGTAATGAATACAACAGAAAAAAATGAGTAATCAGAATATATAAGAGTATGCATTCCAGTTTTTATTATTATACAGCTTGATTGTAGTAATAGTTTTAGGTTGTTTACTGTATTAGGACTCGATACGGGCAGCTTGGATGGGTTGATGTCTATAGAGTATGTTATTTGGATGTTGTGTTATTTTAGGGATTTTTTCTCGATTTTTTTGATTTTTTTAAAATTTATTTCGATTTAGATATTATTCTTAACTCGAGTTGGAAACGAGTTAAGTAATATTTATAAAAATGCCACCTAACTAGTTTTTATCCTCGACCTTTATTCTTTTCTCCCCTTTCTCGAGACCTAGCCACCACCGCCTTCTGTTTGACATCGGCGTCGGCGACGATCGACTACCTAGTGATGCTGCTCTGCCCTGCCACAATGTCGTCGTGTCGCCCCAGCCAGGCTCGGCCGTTGCCTGGCCTCCACGATGCGAGGAAGCCGCGCCTATGCGCCGTGCTTCCGTCGTAGATTCCGCCACTGGCAACGGTCGCTGCCATGATCGGGTGGTGGCTTCGGCATCCTCGACCCCCCAGCTACCTTCCCCAACCAGAGCACCGCCAATCGTCGCCCACGTTGGCCGGATCTAGCCACCCATAGTGGCCTGCCCTTGTTTTGACATTTTTTGGTGAGCCATTACCTCCATCGGCCATGTCGACGCCACAGATGCGTCAGGCTCGCCGAGCTGATTCCGATAGTACCCTATATGGCCCATATCCGGCCAGTAAATGCCGCCGGTGACTTGTCGAAAAATTGCCAGAAAGTCGCCGAAAAACCACCGAGTTGTTGGAAAATCACCGGAAAGTCATCGAAAAACCAGATAGACAGAAATCACCGAATCTTCTACAAAGTTCACCCAGTCTAACCCGATCGAACTTTGGATGCAATCGAGTGCCGAATTTGAGGTTCAAGATGCATGCTCGCCAAAACCCTAGCCGTACTGATTGCTGACGACGTGAGGTATAATTACCTCTTATCCTAATTTGATTAATTATAATTGATGAGTGTTAGCACAACATGATAGGATTAATTAATTGATGTTGATGTGATTAAGCTTTAATTATAAATGAAGTGATAAGCGGCATAACTGGTTAATTGTAGATGAATAATAAGTGATCCAGTGAGATAGATCGATTATGAGGATGATAGTTGATTATGATGTAATTTAGAAAGCATGATAAAGTAGATATGAGTAGGATGACTAGAATTAATTACATTAATGATTATTGAGTTGTTAATTGATTCTGATTGTATTGCTAGTGTGATATTTAGGACTAGTTTGATGCATCATTTATTTAGCAGGCGTTGGCTTTTAAATTTGATGTGTAGGTACGGAGTAGGAGCTTACCGCCTAGGTGCTTGAAGCTTTTACCAGGTCCGTTAGGACTCGTTTTTGTTTTACGCTCTTTCTATTGTGTATTTGATTATGATTTACAAGATGAGTTAAGTGGCGTTTTATCGGATCCTACGTAACTTGGGTCATTTAGCTAACTTGTTTTTCGGATTAATAAACCTCGAGGATGAGATCCCTCGAGAGTGATTTCGAAAACAAGATCCACCGCAAGTTACCTTCGGACATATTTTATAAATCCCTTCCTATGCTTATATATATTTTTATCAAGTTTTCAGTGAGATGAGAGATAGAGAAATTGGCTACAATTACCATGCAGAGGATGTCGTGACGGTCAATGCGGGATCTGGATTAGTGCCAGCGGACTGTTCCATTCCCGAGGGATCCTGACAACTCCGCGTTTGAGTTCCTCACACTCGGAGAATGTGGAGGTTTACGGGTACTGTTTAGTACAGCGTATGTCATGACTTGTGGTTCAAAGGGTATTAAAGGCGACTGCCTGAGAGTATTCGGTCTTCGTGCTCAAGGCCCGGAGAAATATGGAGGTGAGAGGGCTTAGGGTTCGAGACCAGAAAATGAAGTGAAATGCCGAGATAGGTAACAACAGCAACAAATCAGTCAGTTCGGGATGTTACTAGGTCTGCAGCCTAGTGGCTCTTCGGTAGATGCCCTTCAGAGAGTTCATGAGGAGTATATGGATTTTTATTTCATATGAGAGTTTGCTCTCATAGCTAGTTTGTTATTAGTTATATTTTGAATCAGTAATGCTCGTTAATGACCCATTTTTGTACTATATATAGGTGACGAGTATGAGATGGACGTGCCAACCTTGATAGAGGAGCAATGAAGTCTTTTGCACACACATGTAATGGGTGACTGAATGTTTAATATTCTATTTATGCTTTTATTAAATTTGAATTGATGTGAGGTAATAAAAAGTATGATGATGTGATGAACTGCTAAGACATGATGCCATAATATGGCAAGATTTAAAAAAAGATGCTTACAGTGGATTAGATTTATGTATGAATAAAGTTGTTGATTTATAATTACATATATTTGCATATGATGACTTGACAGGGTCGCAATTACATTTTTAGGAGAAATTTTGTCGGTTATATTTTAGAATTTTCATTCATTTAATTGTAATAGTATTGGTGTGTGATTTAAATTGTTTGTTATTTATGTAGTATTCTGTTAGGGTTTTATGTATTTATGCATATATAACGAGTCGTATTTTCATTTTAAGACGCCGAGATTAGATCCGTACGAGTTACGTTCGGGTTAGTCGACTTAACCGGTGTCCGTAACATGCTGGTTCGGTTCATGAGGGTGAACCGGATTGGAGGTGTTACAGTTTTCATTTTAAAATAGTGGTGGGGTGGTGGGAGAAGTTTTTGTCGTTATCATTTTGTTGATTTATCATTTTATTTTTTTAAAGTAAAAATATTATTGTATTAATTAATACTTATAAAAAAATGTATTGTTAATGTGTTAATTTAAATTTTATATTATTATCTTCTTGCTAAAAGTTATTTAACTTAAATATATAGCCTAAGTGACCAAATTTATAATCTTGTCAAGGGTTTTGTGCTGCTAAAAACTTGTGTCTTAAATTAACTTTACCAATGGTTAACCATTAGTCGGCGGTTAAAATATACAAAATTTGGTGGATGGCCAAAAAAGTGGTACTTATGTTAATATTTAATGATAGAGAAATTGGTAAATGACAATGGTAAAAGCCTTCTGAACAATGCGGCTTGCACCTGCAGTTGATTTGAGTATGTGCCAGAGCATCCCTTAGATGCTATTGTGAAGAGAATTATCATTCAATTTTGACATTGTTATAAAAGGATACGAGTGTGTACGTTCAAGTCGGGTAAACTATCAATCTTGGTGTATTTTGTTGCCCGAACTTAACTTTGTGCACTTTGTATATGGATTTTGTGAAAAGAGTACGTAAATGAACGACGTTTTCTTTTCTCATGATTTACAAATGCGTATATCATATGTATATACGTCATGTGCCCGATTGTGTGTAATATATTTGCATTCAAAAAAGTATATTCCACTTGTCTTAATCATCATCTAATGTTCTAATATCTTATCCTTCATGTTTTTTTTAGGGTATGTTTAATTGTCATGAGAGTAGTGTAAATTACATAAAAGTTCCGAAATAGTCAACTTTACAAAAAGTAGTTATATTTAATATATTTTTTATAAAATATATTATTTATATACAAAATAAGTATAATTACATTAAAAAAGCAAAAAATAATTATGATACCTTATGTGGCTCATCCACATGCTCTTCAAGGAGAAAAAAAATGTTTTCATTTTTTTTTATCTCAATAGGTAAGTTTCTTCACACAGGTAGGTCACACAAGATAATTATAATTAATTTATATACAAAATATATTGTAAAATTATTAATTTTTCTTAAACATATATTATATATATTAGTTTTAATAAGTTGACTATTTAAAATTTTTATGTCATTTATGTTTTTTTGACGCTAACAAAATGAAACCTTACTGAATTTGTGCTTAACACATTACGTTACATTGGTGAGTAAACGAAACACATTGTCCTTAACAAAGTAGGACATTGAACTTGATCTTTGAACATTCTCTACGGGAATGTCAGCTGGGACATAGATAATTATAAATTATGTGTATTGTTAGAACATGTCATGGATTTGAAGTACAACCGGAAGCGTGTTGAAGATGAGAAGTTAGCAACTCAGCATAGATTGGCTAGCAAAATCTTAATTGCTGCATATTAGTTTGATTTGGATATCCAAGGTAAACATTTTATGCCGGTTAAGGGCATAGGATCATTTCTTTTTTCATTTTAGCATGAACTTGATGTTTTCTATATCCCTCATTTTCTGATTCAGGATCTTGAGGAAGATCTAACTTCATTGACAATCTCTCCCCCTCTTTTATTGATTTTGGTGAGAGTAAGAATGAATGAATGCCACAAAAGTATGAATGTAGTATGAATTATATTTGCTTATGAATATGGTGTTAGAATTATTGCATTCATGTATGTCATGACATTTATGCACAATCATGTCGGATAGGATGGATAATGATACTAGGCTTTTGTAATTGTTTAGGCTAAGGGCACATTACAAATGAGTGCAATAATTTTTCCACGATATCTAGGTCCGTTTACTCTGTATTTAGTGAGCTATAAGATCCTTGATTTTACATGATTTGCTGGTTTAGACATATGATTAATCGGTTGATATTTTCAATCGGAAACAAAACATATGATATGATTATATAAGATAAGAAGTAAATAAGATAAGACATATGGCTAAATAATGTTTTTATATTTTTACGGGTTAAGTTTAAATACTTGGTTGATGATTTAGCTATTTTTAGTAGAGATAAGGCATATGAGAACCTAAATTCCTGACCAAGTTTCTATATATTTATGATAGGTTTAGTAAACGTATTATTTATGACTTGCGTTTTACACCTGATTTTCCCGATTTTGCTCAATCCGGATAGCACACGGTTGATCCTGTTTGATCGGTCTAGGGCTAGTGGGATCGTTTGTGTGGTGTTTGTAGGCTTGGGCATTAGGCGTGTCTGTTATTGAGTTGTTACGGTTGGTCCAATTGCAAAGTCGATGTGTGTGCTTTTTGATTGTTTTCCTAGGGCCGCGTGTTGCACTAGATTTGTGTTGCATGCATTTGGGCATACCTCCTAACCCTAGTTGTTTTCTAAAAGCCGTCCCGAACCTTCTTTTTTTTTTTTTCCCTTCATTTTCCCCCTTTTTCCTACCCGTGGTGGGGCTGTAAGTGGTGCAAGGTCACCCCATCGGCGCACTTGCATTGGTTCTCGTGTATGCATGTACCAGTGTGAGGTGCTTGTCTTTCCCTATTTGCCGGGTTAGAGCTTGTTGGAACTTTATGATACAATACCTTTAACCTTTGGCTCTTTTGAAGTCGGTACGACATAATTATGAGAAGTTTCAAGTCTATATAAGTTAAACGACAATTTAATTTACTTTCCATAGTTTTACTGCAAACCACCATTAGTGTGTTAGACACCCCTTATTAATTGCCCTAAGTTTCTGGACACTTTGATATCTTAAGTTAGCATTCAAGTGAGCGGCTTGAATCCTTAAATATATTTCATAAAATACCAAAATGTCTATTTTGACATCCTTATTTATTTTATCAAAATCTTGTGTAGTTTTCATCACGCTTAGTGTAAAACCCGTGATTCGAGTCACAATTTTATAGTCGTAAGCCAATTAATTCAGCCGTCGGTTCGAGTTGAGTATATTTCAGAACACGTATACTGAGCCAACACCGGTTGCGTGTATGAGCCATGAGGGTCATGTGTACCCGAGTATGTGATGATAACATCATGAATGAGCAGAGAATGAGTTATCAAAATATGTGAGAGTATACAGTTGATGATTTTAGATTTCTTCATTTTGTGACCGTAGAAATAGTTTTAGGCCGTTTACCACGTTAAGATGTGTTATTGGATAGTTTGGGTGGGTTATTAGTTATATAGTATGTCATTTGTATGTGGTAATGTTTGCTTTATTTTACAGGATTTTTTCCCAATTTTCTAGGATTTATTACGAGCTAGTTATTATTCGAGTCGGATTTGAGTCAATACTTGTTTACAAGTTTGCCACCGAGCCCTTTGTCTTTTTCTCTTAGACGTTTTTTTTTCCCAAAACCCTATTGCTGCTGCCGTTGCTTATCGCCACCGCCGCCCGGCCGCCAATCATCAGCGTCCAACACCGCCGTGCTGTCACCGTGCCGCCCTGACTATCCCCGGCCACGATCGGGCTGCCGCGACGCTGGAATCGGCTGCAACGCGGCCACTATTCTCGGAGCCGATTCGCCGCCGTTTGGGCCCCACCATCACCGCTGTGATGCCAACGACCACCCTCTTGACCTCCTCGACGTTCCCCCCCTACCCAGTGCCGACGTCGAGGCCGGCCGTGGGCCCGATTGGAGCGACCCACCACGCCGGCCAGATTCGGTGCCATCGCCGATGGCCATCGCCGTCCCGGTTGGCTGTCTTGTCACAACCATTGGGTCAGGCTCAACGAGGCGGCCCCGACCTTTACCCATGATTGCTCAGCCGTCATAGTCGTTGGAAAACCAAGGGAGCTGTCGGAAAACCACAGGGACTCGCCGAAAAACCGGCAAACATGTCGAAAAAATTGGAATTGCCTGGTCTTCCGCTAAGTTCGTCCATTTGAACCTAATCGAACGTTGGACGCCGCTGAGTTCGTTCATTTGAACCTAATCGAACCCTAGCCTTCGCTGAATGTGAACGATGCGAGGTATAATTACCTCTAATTTGATTATTTAAAGTTAGTGAGTGTTAACACACCATGCTAGGATTTATTCATTGATGTGATTTAGGACTCGTTTATAATTTATGCTCTATTCCATCGTATGTTTAGTTTTCTACTTGCAGGATGAGTTAAGTAGCGTTTTATTTAATCCCATTTAACTCGGGCCATTTAGCGGAACAGTTTTTCGAGATTAATAACCCTCGAGGATGAGATCCCTCGAGTATATTTTCGAAATTTAGATCCAGCTCATGATGCCTTCGGGCCTACTTTATTAATCCCAACCTAGACCTATATATGTATGGTTTTCGCGTTTTCGATGAAAGATGGAAAGAGGGAGGCGGCCATGGCTTCAGATAAGGCATGTGCTCGTCAGCGGGTTGATGCTGAGGGGGACCCACTTCATCCTGAGGGATCCTGCTAACTCCGCGTTTGAGCTCCTCATACTTGGAGAATGTGGAGGTTTACA